>JAHLJT010000631.1:148549776-148857276 GCA_031308135.1 Acheta domesticus
CCATCATGAAACACGATCAGGATATTTTGAACTCAAATAACAAAACAAAATCATGTGGGATATAGTAAAAAATGCGACCAAACAACTAGAAACCTGTAGAGAATGTTGTTTTAAAAGATAACGATAGAGATATGAAGACCGGCAACAGTGGCTAGTCTCTTTAACCAATACTTTTCGAGAATTGCTGTCGATCTCGCTAAGGGTTTTCAGCCACAAAATTCAACATCTGACGTTTCCCTAAAAGTCTTAGACACTATGTTCGTTTCCGAAACCTCTTCCTATGAAATTCTCAAAATAATCGGTAAATTAAAAAATAAATATTCGGCCGTTTAGATGAATTTCCGGATTGTTTGTTAAAGACGTGCGCGCCAGCCATTATACACCCGTTAACTCACATATTTAATGCATCCTTATGCACCGGAATTTTTCCAGATATTTTTAAAACAGCTAAGATTAAGCCGCTCTTCAAAAAAGGCAACAAAAATGAAATTCAAAATTATCGGCCAATTCTCTTTTTGTCAGTTTTTTCAAAAATATTAGAGAGACTTTTTTATGTGCGAATGGAAACCTTTCTCAATAAAACACGACGCGTTTTCAAATTGCCAACATGGATTCGGAAATCAAATCTACGGAAACAGCCATTTTTTTCTTTCTTAAGGAGTTGCCTCATCATTGGATCAAAACGAAGCAACTATTGGAATATTTTTAGATCTTTCAAAGCTTTTGACGTCATTGATCATAACATTTTACTTCAAAATTACCTTCGTAGGAATCCATGGTATTGCTCTAGATTGGCTATGTTCGTACCTTAAACAACGATCTTCAGAGAGTAGAAATACCTTACTGGAATGATGTAACCTTATGTACACACCTTTCCGGTTCTTTGCCAATTGCATGTGGAGTCCGCAAGGATCGATTTTAGGCCCTATTCTCTTCCTATTATACGTAAATGACATGCCCTTAGCGATTCGAAACGGAAGAACAGTCTCTTTGCGGATGATACAAATATTCTTTGCAACAAAGAAACCGTAAATAGTACAATATCAGACTTTCAAATTGGTTCCGTAATAACAATTAAAAGTAAATGAAAATAAAACAGTTTCAATGCAGTTTTCCATATCAAATAAAAAAAAACCGTATTGAAATGAACGGTGTGCCATTGACTGATGTTAATGTAACAAAATTTTTAGGTCTATCAATTCAGTCAAACCTCAAATGGAATGCCCACTTAAATGAATTGAACACAAATTAAGCTCATTATGCTACGCGTTCAGAATTCTTTCAAATTCCGTCAGCCTTCATACAGCTCGTTGTGTATATTTTGCCAATGTTTCACTCCCGCCTGAGATATGGCATAATATTTTGGGGAAACACATATTATAGCTCACAGACTTTCAGATTACAAAAAGAATTGTACGAATAATAAGCAAATCCAACCCACGTGATTCTTGTAAGTCACTCTTTATTAATCTAGGAATTTTACCATTACCTTGTCTCCTGATTTATGAATCAGTAGTTTTTGTCAAAAATGACCTACTTAAGTGCGGGAATATATTTTTCAGCAAACGCCGATGTCTATAAGTATAACACACGACGTAGTAATCATATTCACCAGGTGGCAGTATCAACAGCTCACTACAAAAAATTCACAACAATTCATGTACATTACTCTACAAAACTTTGCCAGAACACATTAAACGATTAAATTCAATAAGAAACGTTAAGTCCAAGTAAATCTTTCTGCTGCATAACTGTTTCTATACAATTCGAGAATATACCGAGCATCAAAAAGGAAAGTAGAATTAATTTTAACAATGATAGTTAATGTAATTATTTATCATTTGGACTGTATAATTCTAAAGAACCTGTAACAAGTATTGTACCACAGTTTTCGGGTTGATGGCCCCCATCTCGATCAGGTTTTTCGTCCAGTTTCCCTGATCCTTGAGCAAATGCTGAGATGGTCCCTTGTTTTCCTTCTGGACATAAATGTAACTTCATTACTTGTGCACGTCTTCTGAATTTCAGTGGGAAATATAGTTATTCAAATTATCGTTTTTCATATTATCGCGCCAAAAAGTATTATTCTTTCATGAAGAACATGAGGGTCAGGGCAGGAATTTATAGCTAATTTACCTTTGAAAATATATTTTATTATATAGGAGCGAATATTTTGTCAACAAAACTCGAAAAAAACCCTCTCTTTTCTGTATTCAAAATTCGACTAGAATATGGTTTAGGATAGAGACCACAGAATTATGAAAACGTGCACAAAATTCACTTCTCCCCATAGCTCGTCATACGCAGTTTTTAACTGTTTTTGACGTAAATAAATAAATAAATCAGTTCAATAAATCTCTCTGGAGAGTAACTGAGTGCTTGGATTGCATTTGACAATGGCAGATCAGTGAGGAATGTTGGTACAATCAACTTTCCCATTAGGAGACTGCAGTCAAACTGCCTTGCCTATAGACTCTTTCTAGGACCCCTCTCCCAAGCATATACCCCTTTGCCCTACTCCGATTTATTAAGAACACATGTGCTTAACGATACATAATTATGAGGTTACTTACTTTTTCAATTTCAATTATAAATTCTAGAAAACTTAAAATTCCTTCTAACTTCTAACTAATGCAAAATCTTCTAATGCAAATGTTGAGATGCAAAACTTTGGAAAACGAAGTGTTCAACATGTAATTTTGATTCAGAGTAATCAACTAGTAATAAATTATTGCAGAAATGTGAAAACCATACTCAAATGTTATGATTCAAGTGGTTAGTTTATTATAAGAATAGCATCATTTTATTTTTGTGTTATTTAGAAGGTGCAAATATTTCATTACTGTACAATTTCTATGAGATCTCTTTGTATACAAAATTTTAAGTTTACTGTTAAATAACTTTGTTATTACTTCAATCATAATACGTTACTCAACCAAATAACTTATTGTCATGGCAAGAATTCCCTTCAATTAGTACACATATTATATTGTATTAATAGTTACTTGACATAAATGGTAGTGCGTCTCAAAACTATTTCTGCCCAATCGTCGGGTGTTTTTGAGGCCGAGAAATGAGAGAGAAGCTGGCTATCGCTCCCTCTCGCTTCAATTTTGCGTCAAATAGGGGCAGTTATTAATGACTGGGGGGTGTGAGGGGCTGGAAATCTCAAGGGAGGCTGGGGGGAGGGCTCTGAGCGTCGCGGAAAAATACCGGGGGTGCCGTGCGCACGAAACGACCACCCAAGCTCCGGGACACGTGGCCATGACAAATTCAAAGTGTAGGGGGGGCGGCGAGTGGCCGCCGCGGCCCTGGCGCCGTCGGCTGACCCTCGCTGTCGTGCGACGCGGAGTAATTCTTAGGCGCGCAATTAACTGTAATATATTCGGTATCACTACAATACATGTAAGAATATGCAAATATTAACTATGTGGGAGATTTAAAAAAAATATTTGTGCACTTTTTGAAAAAACAAAAGAATATAGCAAAACGGTGTTTAAGTCATTTTACACAGCTTTTAGCAAAGAGTATATATCAGAGACGGCACTCAATGTTAAACGGAGAACCCTTATTTGCCCAACTTCCGGTGCCGCCATATGCACATGTCTGGATTTCTATTGGGCAAATGAGCAGCCAATAGCGTAGAAGTAACCGCAAAATTAAAAAAAAAAACAGTTACGCGGGAGTTTTAAAATTTCACTCCCCATTCCTTTAACCATAACTTATAAAAAGCAACAAAAATAATTGTAAGGATTTTATGGAAGGAAAATGAGAAATTATAGTAGTATAATCTAGCATTTATTGAGCATATTGACATTATACAATTTTATAATTTCAATAGTATTAACAATTTTGTATTATAAAAGGCAATAAACACAATACACCAGCCCCAACATGCAACTTTGCAAATATGCTTGCTTGGAAACTGCCAAATTAATGTGAATAGTACTTTATTATACAGCACTATACATGAACTATATGAACAGTGCTTAAAAGAAACAAAAGAAAACATTACTACATCTTTGCTCTGAAACAGGCAGTAAAAACTTTTGTTTTCATAATTTCCAAATAAAGTGTCATAGTAAAATAGGCATTCCAAATTTGTGAAAATGACCATCTTTTACAGAATTAATTTAATCCTGAAATCAAGTTCAATTTAATTAGAATTTTCCAAAAACATGTGGGAAAAATAGTTTATACAATAGACCAGAATTAAATGACAAAGTACACACTGAAATTAATACTTCATTATTTATGTAAACCACTACGAACTGTTAGCTTAGAAGAGGTATCTGCAAAAAACTTTGTTGAGAATTAAGAAAGTCATTCACAGCACATAACAATAATTCTTTAAAATTTTCTCTCTTGAGCTTTGACTTCTCAAAGAAACTTTTAAAAACAAAATAATCACTTCACGTTAATTTACATTATTGGGGTATACTTTTAACATTAAAAATAATAGATCAACATTATTTTCACTCTTATGAATCATTTCCATTTTTAACTGCAAAAATTCAGATTATCAGCAATAACTTTGTTTTTCTTATCAGTCTGCCTGCATTACCAATGTAATGAATATCCCCTAATAATAAAGTAAGCACAAAAACACGGCTAGCAAATGCATCTGCCACTTGGTGTAGCAGCATGCTGAAAGACAGTAGTACCTGTAACAATCAAGAATAAATTGTTATCAACACACTATGGTTTCAATAGCATGCTTCTATGTGCATTTCACACCCATGCAAAAAACTTACGTTTTTCAGTATGATCAACTGCCTGTGCAAAAGGATCTGAAAATTTAAAAAAATGTTGGTAGAAACTCTCCCTTCAAACTATCTACTATTGTGTAATCAAAATTAATATCACAGAAACAAAATTGTATGCTCATTTGCTACCTCAAACAAATCTGCCCTGTTTGAAGCTCTATTGCCAACAGGGAGAGATGAACTATACTCTGAATTTAACTGTGCCCCTGACAGGAATCAGCAGTTTCGCTGCAATCCAATCGGGAGCATGTAGTCTCCAAAGTGATGCCACTATGGTGACGTTAAAGCTCCCGATTGGATAAAACTGTCAAAAGCTGATTCCTGTCAGGAGCTCAGTTAAGAAAACCGCAGTTTACAAATGTAAAAAAATAAAAGTTAAACTGTGCTATATAGATTAATTCTATTACAGATACAGATTAATTATACTTAAAAAGGTCTTACCAGTTACAGCCATTGCAGTTGGTGTCACCTCAACTGGTTCAAAGGATCTGAAATTGAATATAATTAACAAGAAATCCCACAATTTAGAATTTAATTATTTAAATGTGCCTACAAGGTAAAACACTTACCACAAATACTGCCACCAAATGTACAGGGCATAATTACTCCAGACACAAAAGTACAGTGTGACACTTCTACAGAAGGCTCTGCAAAGAAAGAACTTCTGGTGAGATACACTTCATTCAAATTATTAAATATTTGATTCCAATGAATATTGCCACTAACTGTTCTCTGAAAAAATAAATTCTACCGAAAATAACTCTTACCATTAGCAACATCTAAAATTTGTGGTGCAATTCTTTCAACCCTGGTATCTGAAATTCAAAATAAAAATTAGAAAATCACTTTACGACGCAGTATTGAAATATCTGAATGCACATCGAAGAAAACGGAGAACTTACTTCTTTCTACTGGACCGGTTTCTCGCAAAGGGGATTTCGTGATTCCGAAAATTTTATTGGGTCAGCATTATCAATGGTCTCTGATTCGCAGATACATGCTGTTCCAGAAAATGCTCTTTGCGTATAGTCTTACTAATGCTTCTACGAGCATTTTGCTAGAGCTGGTTCTGAATACATTTTAGCCATTCTCTGCATCTAAAACGAATATATTTATTTTACAGACTTATTTTAAAAAATGCTAGTAAAAAAATATCAGCATTAATCAACAAACTTCATGCATAAAAACGTGATACGACTCACCTTTTTCTCGCTCCAAAGAAAACCAAAATGGCGCGCTTCGATGGCTAATTACCGTTTCGAATTTGTGCAATTTGGCACCCAGCATCTTCTCGTAGCGATAATACACCCTTCAGACAATGCTATTCAACAGTATATCATTAAATTTCTTTCCTAAACGTAAAGTAACTGGTCGCTAGAAACCGTTAATGGCCTTTTGCACGTAGCCCACACACCCAAGAGGCAGAAAGCCAACGGAAATGCAGAACCCGTCTTGACCCGAGCCAGCGATCTGTGCAACTGAGTAGTTCACAGCTTCATCGCCAGAGCGAGTTGGTGGCGAACAGACATGGGCATATGGCGTCGCCGCGTCACAATTCAAAATTTAAATAAGGACCGGAAGTGGCCTATCTAGTGACACAGGACTGGCTTTTAGTAACTGTAACAAATGTTTGAGTCATCTTACACACCTTTTTAAGTAACTGTAACAAATGTTTAAGTCATCTTACACAGCTTTTTTTACTGGAACTGGGTTTGAAGAAAAAATCTGAGGCCATTCTTGAGAAAATCTGTTTTTTTAATATTTTTTAATATTGCCCACATGTCACTCAAAATTACACAAATAGATAAATATATACACACACACAGATACAAATACAAGTTTCAAAATTTTCCAATTTTCAAAAATGTAGGGATATACAGGAAACTCAAATCAATGTCATCTTTACAAGTGTATTTCACTCAACTCTTTCAAGATATTTAAGAAAAAATGGAGCCATTTTTTATAAAATTTTGAAAATGTTGCAGGCGCTTCATGTAAAGTACCCTCAAAATTTAAAGAATTCTTCTCAAAATCACAGGGCTTTGAGTCAGGCCAGATCGATGGAGTAATTCATTTTGAAAACAATCCTCCTAACAGTAGTCAGTTAGTGTAGAACACATACAAACTGATAAATATACACATGACAGACAGGAAAACACAACACTTTTTCAGTTTCATGAGGACCACAAAAAATGTATTTTTGTTAAAATCTCATAATGGATTTTCTGCAGCACTGAAAAAAAATCTCACTGATATCTTACTTAAGGAGCAGTTCAACCACATTCCAATATTGTGCTTTACAGAACACTGGCTAAACAAAGAACAATTAGATAACAAACACATACCAGGCGTGTCTTTAGCAAGCAGCTCACGTCGAGATATTAACAATGTACTTGCTGGGTCATGCATTTTTAATAAAGGGACTATCAATTTTGTTCCCTTCACCAATCACTCATCTCATAAAAGAGAAAGAGTTTCATATATCCATCACTGATTTAATTACAATAAAAATATGTATTTTATGAACATATTACAGCCCTACTGGGAATTGGAAAATATTTATAAAAAGTCCCAAAGGTATTCCAACAAAACTTAAAAAACTTAGAATGAAGTTATTCTTTGCAGTGACTTGAATATAAATTGCCTCACACAATTCAGTAATGCAAATCTGTTCAAAACCTACAATCGAGGGGACAGCTGGGGCAACTTGTCCAAGGCCCTGATTTAATTGGGTTCCATTCATTGAAAAAAAAATTAATCTCTAAACCATATTAAATGTTATGAGTTATTTCTGATGCATGGAGAAATTAATTATCGTCATGAATTGAAGGAGGAAGGAGTTTTTTTCAGTTTGAAAAGAAGGGGTCCCCATGGATAAATTTCCCCACGTCCCTGGTTATTGATGCAAATAACCATAGTTTTTCTTTTGTTACATTTACCACAGATTTCAGTGACCACACTGTCCAGATTCTAATACTTGAAACAGAATTCAAAATTACGAACACACAACTTACCAAGAAACCCTTAACTAAGAAACAATGAAAGTCCAATATTTGCTGAGATTAGGAAATTGGAATGAAGGAAACAAGCCAACTGATACAAATGATAAGTTTAACTAATTCATAAAAATACCCTTAATACATTTCAATGCCCTTTTTCTACAAAAACATCCAAAATTATAAAAACAAATAATGAATGAAAGAAGGCATTGAAGTATCATATGAAAGAAAATGCAATATGTTTAAAATACTCACACAGAACAAATGTAACTCATTACAACTTCATTACCTACTGCAAAATATATGTAGGACCTTATCGAAAAGACTACAGCACCAACTAATAATAATAGAAACTAGTGCTGCTACAACAGCACATATTTTCACATGATATTGTTAATGGCTATGTAATATTATAAGATGAAAATTTCTATCTTACACATCACCTATCATTTGAAAAATTTTTAAACCAACTATGGTGAAAAATACATACATTTTTTTAATTCAAATGTTTAAACGAAAACATTTTCTGCTATTGACTTCAGTGCATTCACGTTCTACATAAATGTACCGACGATTCACAATGTGTTTATTAGTCGTAAATAAAATCCATAGCTTATATTCACGCGAACGAAAGGCAGCCGTCATTATCACCTTCTGTTATCAGTACGGGGTTACAACAAGCAACAACGACCGCTAATTCATGTGAGAATAACATTTCGCCATTTAGCATTGTTGATACATATAGCAACTGAAAATGGATAGAAAAATATAATATTTTTATATTCATCAAAGTTACTTGGTTTTTACGTGCATTCCTCTTCACTCCCATATCTTAACAAGCAAAGCGAAATCATCAATTCGTTTTCACATTTAACTCAATTAAAGGACGCAATTTAAAATAGGTTTTAAATAATTTCTAAAAAATAATTTGTAAATGTATAACAAAAGCTCGAAATTAAAAAACAAACAAAGAAATATGCAATAATACAGTCAGGGTTGCCATCTGTCCTCTTTTTGGAGGACATGTCTTCCTTTTTTAAAACTGTCCGCCTCTCCTCCCTCCTTTTTTAAATTTATATGAAATGTCCTCCTTTTTTTCTTGTAGAATTGAAAATAATACTGGCAAAATTATAAAGTAATTTAATTCATAAAAGGGACGTCATATCTTGAATATCTACATTTTTAAGAAGAAGAAAGTCAATGACCGGAACTATGAAATGATTTTACCTAGTCTACATTACTTACAGGAGAGAGGTATCACCATTGATGACTGTAAATTCTTTGACCAGTATCAGTGCTTGAAAGCATTTCTTTGTGGACAAAATGAATATTTTGAGAAGTTGCTGCACGCGCAATGGGTGAATTTCTTTGAGAACACACAAACATTAGATAGTTTTTCTGAACTTTTAAAGATTTGCCAATTTTATTTCACAATTTTACGGTTCAAATTGCAGTGTTGAAAGAGTGTTTTCTTTAATTAATTCACAGTGGACTGATGAGAGAAATAGACTGCTTGTTGAGTCAGTAGAAGGAATCATAACTGTGAAATATAATTTGAAGCATTTAAATTGCTTGCAGTTCTATAAATATATGATTTCTAAAGCAGATTTGTTGAAAAAAATTTCATCAAATGATAAATATTATTCGAGCAATAAAAATCAATAAAAATGTTACTTGTACAATGTAACAATAAAGTTGGTATCTTTCTGCAAAGCAAAGTCTAATATTAATTTAATTAATATTATTGGAGTAAAATATATATATTGATTACAAACAATCAATTTAAAATCCGTCTGTCAAACGTAGGGCCTATTAATAAAACATTTTATTTGAAATTGATTATTATCAATAGATATTATAATCCAATACATTTAACAGATGGTCATAATTATAACATAATTAATATTATATATACATCTACATATTTATATAATATTAATATTATTTTTAAAGACTATTAATGGTTTGGAATTGTCGAGTATATTGTCTATACATCATGGACTATAAAAATGTAAAATGTCCTCCTTTTTATTGAAATGTCCTCCGCTGGGGAAAAAAATGTCTGGTAACCCTGATACAGTGTCCCACCAACTATGGGCCACCCCCATAACTTCTAAACGGTTTATGATATGGAAGTGAAGTTTTTGCTCAATAATGCGGAATCATGGGGCAAGTAATATGCCGTAGAGAAATCGTCTGTAATATTTTTAGTTTTCTAGAAATTTAATCATCTTTGACTTCTTAAACGGAATTACATATTTTTCTCGACAGCAATTGATAGACCATAAAACAAGAATTACAAAGATATATCGTATGTTAGTATTTTGATAGTAATTTGAGTACAAAATTAGTCGTTCTGATATGTGATTTCAAATTAAACGGTCAAAATTTCCTGTAGCAGCCCTCCCAATTGTCACCTGTGGGGAAGCTGGCCTTCGCGGCGCCGTGACTGTTATGGAGAGGGGATACTGAGCGGTGAGGCAATGGGGGGATAGAGGTGTAACTACACAATCCATGGTCTTGTCACGACTGACACAGAAACAAACATCACTATTAATGATGAAAATGAACTCTTTTTTTCCCCATTGATTCATCAGAATTAAACTTTCCTTCTCTCTTCCAGAAATTGAAACCTAAGCAGGAGGCTCATTTCCTTAATAAGTACCTCCTACTCGCGATCAAGAAGCTTTGGGACCGAAACTGGAAAATGTCACCCTCTAAATTACAAGCAGTTAGGAAGATCATTGAGGAATCTCCTATCACATCCTTTAACCTTAGCAGAAGACAGCAAGTGATTATAACCAGACTGCGAATAGGTCATTTTTACCTTAGCCATAACCACCTTATGAAAAAGACTATTCCTGATCCGTGCCCAAACTGCGGACTGCCTGTGTCTACAAAGCATCTTATTGTTGATTGCCATGTGATGACGACGGGCAGAAGAAACCTTAATATTAGTAATGATCTCCATTGTATTTTCATTTCTAATTCTGTATGCATGAAAATCATTCAACTCCTTGACAAATTTAAGCTGGTTAATTGTATTTAGCAATTGATTATACAAGTTTGTCAATCTCATGTACAAATACTGTATTAACCCTCTAGCTCTAATGTACTTGTACCTCATGGAATTTCATAATCACGTAAACTTGTTAGCATACAATCATGTAAATCTGTAAGAACTGTATTTTTGTAACTGTGGTCGCCAATGACCAAGTTGTTTCTAAGGCGACCTTAAATAAACAATAAAAAACAACTTTCCTTCTGATTGAAATTTCAAAGCATCAATGCATTACGTCACAAATGACTGCAGTCAGTTCATCGGCCCTTGCACACACGATTACAGATCTGTATTACTGTCGATGGACACAGAGCTTAGAAAATAATTTATGTTCATTGTTTTCTTCTGATTTTCTATTGTAATCTACGCCTTATTTTAATTTTGTAAATTTACAATCAGAAGTAAAAAGCAATAATAAAAAGTCTACCTGTTTGTAATCTGATGTTCTGATTCTGGAGTTATTGTGAAAATCTTCAACCTTACAAATGAAAGGTTGCTTGTATTTGATGTGTTTTAAAACATTGACTTGTTCTTACAGCCAGTAAATATGGAGCTCGATTCTCGTTAAATTTGAAACTGACCTTTATTAGTACCTTCCTTGCACTACCAATTTCTTTATGTCGTTCATTTCAATGATCCATGCTTTGGAATTTCAATCAGTGAAAGAAATAATCAATTCTGATGAATCAATGGAAAAATCTTTCATTCTGATGGTTAAATTTGATGTTGTTCGTGTATTCCTCTAGTCAAAACTATTTGCGCTGCCGCCCCTCTCAGTCCCTCCTCTCCCCGTAAGAGTTACGGCGCTGAGAAGCGAAGGCCACCTTGCCCAAAGACAACAAGGGAAGGCTGGGGGCTGCTACAGGAAATATTACCCGTTTAATTTAAAATCACATGTCAGAAGGTCATTTTACACTCAAATTACTATCAAAATGCTAATAAATAATACATTACTGTATTCCTTGTTTTATCGTCTACCCGTTGCTGTTGAGAAAAATATATAGTTCCGTTTAAAAAATAAAATATGATTCAATTTCTCGAAAAATTTATGATTCAATTTCTCGAAAAATATTACAGACGATTTCTTTACGGCGTTTTACTTGCCCCATTATTCCGCATTGTTGAGCGAAAACTGCACTTCGATATCGCGAACCGTTTACAAGTAATGGGGGGTGGGACACCTGTATATAAATTCTAACTTACGAAGCATGGCTCGTAATGGCTCATGTGCGTTTAAACGTGGAATGGCTCATGTGCGTTTAAACGATTCACAACTAAACTAACTAACGGAATGCCCGATCCCTTCAGGCGTTCTCTTAACATTCACGAAAAACACTATTCATAATTAATTTACTCTCGACAAGAATGGTGCCTACATATCACTTTTATTAAATCGAAATGTATGATCACTAAATTTCTTGAAATTAAGTGAATCTCTGGTCCGATTTTGATGATTTTTGTTTTAATCGATTCCAAAGTTTGTGCTCTAAGGAATGCTTGTCTTGCATTTTTCTTTCTTCCGCGCATTCATTGAATTTAGAAAAAATGTTCGTGCCGGGGCTACTGTCATTTGTCTCTTCTGGTATAGTTTGTGGTATTTAACTTGCATCTTTTACGTAAGGGAAATAAAATAGTCTAAATGATCGTAAATCATTACATTAGTAATATTAATAATAGTAATACTCGTAATAATAATTGCACAACTTACTATATAGAAAATTTTAGTAATTTAACAGTACGCTGGCATCAGTAATACCTTTGTTGGAAGGAGCTTGAGCAGTGGACTGTGGTGATATTACCTCTCTTCCAACAAAAACTACCATAGCTCATGAAGGACCACCCTCCAATTTTGATTGCTCAAGGCAGGAAAGGTTGCCTGGTTTGTGAGTTGTCACCGAGTGCAATAATGAAACACAACATATAAACACAAGAAAATATATAATTAATTTGGGCAGATCAACACTGAGTTACATATTGGATTATAGCGAAGCACATTAGCACTGAGCTGTGCGGAGCATGGAGACATATGCACTAAATGAAATACAATACATATAAGATTGCATCATCTTGAAGTGAACACAGGGTGCTGTAGTATCGGTTGCCATCGAGTGATGAGTGATGTTCTGCGATGGCCACAGCATTGTTTGAACAGATCGATCTCTGAAAACCTTGATACAAGCAGGGAGTTAAGCGTTCACACGCATCAAACCACGTGTGGAAGCTCTTGTCACATGAAGTGTGACACAATGTGGATTGTCACGTGAATTGTGCCACATATTGACAGTGCTAGTTACAAGATGAACTGCTTAAGCTTCACTGAAAAACCAGTAACACATGATGGTTCACAGAATAACACATTTGGTTGATGTGCAGATTATCACGTGAATTGTATCGCACATTAAGAGTACAATGTTATTAAGTAAACTGCTTGGGTTTCACGGAGAAACGAGTAACACATGATAACAGGCATCAGTGCGGATTCCGAGTCCTGGAATGTTTTGCGTACCGACTGAATGCAGAGTGACTGAATACTAACACAATAAAGTGCATAATAAGCAAGTTGAGTTTCACTGAGAAACACGCACTGGCACGAAGTTCCGAGTCGCGAGGCACATCACTTGAGACTGACTGCAGACTGGAATGTTAACATTATAAGTTGCAAGATAGTAACTTGTTCACTGAGTAACGAATAAAATGGACGTGATGTCCCACAGTAATAACACGCGTGGCGCGGAGCCCCCGACTCGTGAAGTGCTTCACATAACATTTTAACGAAGACTACTGGACGATTGTGTTCGCTGGGAGAGGAAGACGTGATTTCCCGCCAATTCAAAGCAGGAACCAATGGGAATTAAGATAGCAAATAATTTGGTTGCAATTATTATAAAATAAAGGAGATTTAAGATGAAATGTATAAACGGGTATAAATTTTGATCGTAATAATTGTATCATGAAATGTGAGTGACAGTGATGTCTTAAAATGCTTTATATTGTATAATTGACAATTAGGCGCGCAGACATGGCGGTGTCCAATGAGAATTGAGATAAGCAAAATAATATATCTGTGATTACTGTAACGTAAGGTAATTCAAGATAAGATATGCAAAATGGACATAAATTTTAATTACAATAGTTATGTCATTGGTATGTTTGATAATAAAGTTTTGGAATGCTTTGTGTTACGTAACGGAAAGATGCCTGGCAGTTAACAGGCGCGGTTCGTAGAATATCAGTGTTGCCTAATGGTGCTGAGAGAAGCAATGTTGTGACATACACTTCCGTTAATTGCAACACGAGTATTGGAACAGAGGTTGCGAGATGCGAGGTGCTTCAATGAATAATAATAAAATAAAATAGAAATATAATATGTATAGTAACTTGTTCGAACAACCTTGATGTAAAATACACATAGACAGCTAGAAAATTATCTTATTTTTATATTTGTTCAAGCTTTGAGGGAAGCGTTCAAAGCTTGTCGCAGGCAAACGGTTTCAGTTTCAAATAGTTCGGCTTATTAATGAAAATTTGGGCTGAGATAGATCAGGTAGCAACTTTTACAAGTTTCCCGATCGGACGGGTTCTAAATTTCGAGTCCTGTCGGAGACCCCTTTCGGAACTAGCTAGATAGCTACGTCGAATTCAGTGGAGAATGCTAGCGTCTAGCTGCACGGTCACCTTCCGGAGTAAAACAAGCCCTACCCTGACAGAAGTAACGACCACAGCTGTTGAGGCGCTTTGGAACACAAAATAACAAATAATCATAAATAATGAACACAAACAATCGGCCTGTTGTCGCTTTCATCTCCCTCAAGTTTCTCTTCCGGATCAGGTCTCTGCCGTGTATGGTTGTTTGAAGAGTGGGCAAGCAGAGCGTCTGTCGGGTTGAGCAACTGGACGGGCCGGCGCCGGCCGGTGGTCCGCCTAGTGGGCGCCCCGCCCATGAATATTCCCGCGTCTCTCCCGCGAGGCATTAACATTTTAATCGGCAGCGCTCTCGTCCTCGCTTGCCCTGGCGGAGCGAAGGACGCCGCTACTCGCCTCGCTGCCCGCACTTCGCCACGGAGCACGCTCTGCTTACGTCGACAGCACCTTGCTACGCACTCAGCGAGTGGCATAGGAACAAACTGTTTTGCCAGGGGCAGTCATATATTCACGCATACAAAAGCAAATGTAAACTTTGTTCTCTGCTAGTGGGGAGAGGATGTTTTACTATTGTTTAATGTCATGTTAGAGGAATAGTGATTGATATGTTATTTTGTGTTTACGGGGGCGTCAACAGCTACGATAATTTATTTATTTATTTACTTATTTATTTTTTACGCAAGCGGCAGCTTTACAGGGTGAAGGTTGTAGGCATCTGGGACATTTTGAGAGGATTATAAAATTACATATTATTCCTTAAAAACATTAGTACCGCGTTATTTGCTCAGTTTTTTATTTGGGGAGAAAATATTGTTAATTTGTACTTTATCACAGCGAAATGAGAGAGCTGCTCAATTAGCCAGGGCAGCTTCAATATTTTCTTTAAGTAGTGTGAAATTACAAATCTTGCCAGAGAAAAAAATTGAAAACCGGAACTGGAAAACCAGGAAAATTTGTCCCATGAAATGAGTGGCCAGCCTGTACATGGATGCTACCGGTCCCCTTGAGTTGGTAACGGACAGGCCGTATTGTCGGCGCGTATCAGTCGCAGTGAGCCGAGGCGGATGCGTGGAAGCCGGACTGGACGTGAGAAGAGACCTCGGAGGCAGCCCTGCGGATCAGAGAATCCCGTGCGTTCGCCTGGGATCCGCGTGGTGAGCTCTGGTGCCAGAATTGAAAAGCAGAATTCAAGCAGCCCTCACGATGCCAAGTTTAGAAGGTGATGTGGAGAGATAATACCTTCTTTTCTTGATCTGAAGGTTACATTATTAATCAATTATTAAAAAAATGTTCTGAATCATGAGATTTGGTCACAGTTAAATTGAAAACATTAAACCATTTCAGTGTGCTGACATTTCAGAATATTTAATTTCGTCATTTGGACTATTAATACTATGAGAGTGTTAGTATATTAATCAACGGAGTTTTTCTTGTGTGTATTAATAGCCCCAAAGATGGGATGATTTAGCAAATTGAATTGTTTTGTTTTGAATTTAACGTTGATCGAAACCCATGATCCGAAACATTCTTCAGTTTATTGAAACGCTCATAAATATTTCTACAATTCTTCTTATTAATATTAAAGACATCAGAATGTGTATTTTTAATGATTTTACTATACTTATTAATTCGTTGAATGAATTCATTCGTACATTCATCCATACCCATTTGTTTAATGGTTTACAAGGTAGCGAATTTTATTTAGTCGCCAATACAACAGACTCAAAAAAAGGGGAAAATGCATGATCAAGAAATACAAAATATTTTCATTCTATTGGTTTTATTTATTTATTTACTTTTCTACTGATTTATGAGATTTATATTAATTTATGAAAACTATTCGATTAAAAGTAAAGAACTTACGCATCATCAGCAAAGAGAACTATTCTGTTTATAATGGGCAAGGGGATTCGTTTATCGTTAACACATATAGAAGAAAGAAGTAAGGGCGTAAAATCGAATATTTCCAATCTTCGTGCATAATTGACAATGCATCCCTAAGATGAGTCAATTACGTTCTTTAACGCCCATACACCTTTGCTTTTTGATATCGATGTTTATGGTACAAAGATACTTGTAGTTAAGGACAATGCATGTATTCCATAAGAAGATAACTTTGACAGCAACTTTTTATGGTTAATATGGTCAAGTAAATGGGCTTTGTAAGAATGTAGAAGAAATTGCATTGGACGATAAATTTTAAAGAATGTAATGAATAATTGTTATTAGGTTTATACTAGATTTAATCTGTGAATGTCCCTCAAGACTTCAGAGTTGAAACTTGTCTTTCGTGGATTTTTTAAAATGTTCACTTCCCGTTTTGAAAGAGGCAAGCGTTTTTTTTTGTCCATATGGTGTAGTCACCTCGCTTAATTTGCGCTCGAAGAGTATAGTATATTCGTATCACAGTAAGTCTGCTAGATTCCTAATTTTTTTGAAATTCACACAATTATTTACTTTGTATACGATGTTGTGTTAGGTTATTCGCTAATATTTCATGTAATATTGTTTACGTTTCTTTTAACAGCTATCGTTCGCAATTAAAAGTAAATGTTCACAAATTAAACAACTTTTTGTTGTTATTAAGGGAATTAAGAATTTTAAATTTTACCAAACAATAAAGTACTGGCGAGATTGATATTTTTGATGAATTCAGAAAAACAAAAAAGTTCAGTGTTACACTGTGATATTTTGTAACTTATTTAGCACATAATAAAAACTTTTAATTCAAAATCATTTTTACATTCATGTCATAAGTAACTCTCTTTTATGCAAAAAGTGGCAGGTAACGCTTTGGCAGTGAATTTGTACACTTTGCATGTTTCGTTGGTGAAAATATCGATATTTTAAGGAATTACATGGTTTTACATTTTTAGATTATTATTGTGATGAACGATTAGTTATGGAAATGTCAAGAAATGAAGTGAGGTGCTTCCACCATGCTTGCACCTATTTATGTATTGCCTGTTTTATTCGTTTAACTTTATATTCGTTTATATCTACAGAATGAAATAATCAATACTCAGGGAGGAGCTGTAAGTACTTATTTATTGTAAATAGGCAAAAGGGAACCAATAGATTATAATGGAGTAAAAAAAGCGCGTGTCCTTTTGTGGAAATAACGGAGTCTGTAAGTGCATTGTCCAAACCTCCAAATGTGTGTCCCTCTGTATGTTCTTATATGTTGAAAGTAAATGATAGAGTTGATATTGATGCTCAAAAGCTTTAGAAAAATAATCCTTGTGATGGATTGAAGGAATGGAGTGTTCAGGAAGAAACAGTCGGTTGCGTACATGTTTGCAACTTTTTCTGGTATTTGTTTCCAATTTTCGAAATATAAAGGCCCCAGTGTTCTGAAGTTGTAAGTTGCAATGTTTTTCTAACACCAGAAAATAAAAAGAATCCTTATTTAAAAATGCGAGGGCCTACCATTTTGTAGTTAATAATTATGAAAATAAACAATCCCTTTTATGAGTAAATTTGAATTATATTAAAAATGATCCAACATTCAATGAAATTTTCATCACGAATTCACGAATATTATAAGTGACATCTCTCATCAGTGTGCGTTATCAGTATATATTTTTTGTCGAATAAAGGGCCGAAATGAGAATAAGTAATGTATGTAGATATACATGCTATTGAATTACTAGTGTGAGCCATTTATATTTTGTAATTAAGTGTAAAAAATAAAAATAATATTTTTTTCGTTCATCCTAAGCAATCAAGCTCGAACCATTATGTGCGGGAGAAGTTATTATCCGCCAACTTTAACAATTAAACAAGATTACCAATTGAACAAGCGTTTATGATAATTAAAAAGTATGATATGCATAAAATAACTTCCGAGAAGTATATTTTTTATATTATGGACTCTATAGTGCGGTCGGTAGATACTGAGAGAGGGGAAAGGGTCATAAAAACGGATTGGAAAAAGGTCATAAAAACGTATTCTTTCTCCCATTGTAATTACCCAGTAATAAAGTATACCAAGTTTTGTTGACATTGTTCCCGTGTTGAAAAGTTCAGCTGATACACGAAGACACACTTATACATATAAATGAAATTTAACTTTCCCGTATACATACGTATATACGGAGTAATATACGTAGTACAGGGAAAGTTATGTAATGCTGCGCGATAAAACGGCGAATTTTCGGCAGAAAAAATCATTGCCGGGCTCTGATCATGAAAAAGTCGATAAAACCAGTTTCTAAATTAAGAAAAAATATCATCTAACACGTGGTGTAGCCATAATCCCTATTTTGTGATACCGAAATACCAAGTGAAGGGAAAACTAATTGAAGGTCCATTTGTCCGTCCGTTTGTCTGTCAGTCCGTCCGTCTGTGAACACCACTAGCGCCTGCTTAGGTCTTTTTTTCCAAATTGAAGAAACCCCTGCCTATCTGGCTCTAGTCGAAGCTTTGAGGTTTTGAAAAACTTTCTTTAAAGTTTGGGGGTACATTATATGAAGCCCCCCGGACATTTTCTAAATTTTCTCAAAAACGACTTCAAACCTTTTCATTAAATGTCTTGTAAGAGTATACACTTGTGGCTTAGGTCCGATTTTAACGGTTAACTTTAAATGTTTGAAAATTGTAAAATTTTGAATTTTTTCAGCATATTCCTCCAACTACAAAATTGAAGATAGAGATTTTTCCTTCAAATGGAATTTGTTTTCCATAGCGAGTGTCTTTCATTAAGGTCATGTTAATTTTTTTAAAATTCGCGCAATATTGCGTACAATATGTGCTATTTTAAATAATTACACAAACAAGATTTTCTCAAAAACGGATCAAATTTTTTCTATAATTTTTTGATTAGGGTAGTGCCTAATGTACCCTATGAGATGACAAAAAGTCATGTTAATCGATTCTTTTGTTTTTTCAAATCACAAAAAACAATTTTTTTGACTTGTCTCTTACGTCTTTAATTTTCATTCGCGGCCATTTGTTCACATTGTAATATTTATGAGTTCACATGATTTAAATAACATAAAATGAAGTTTCTGGTTCTACTCAACTGTTTTTGTTAAAACTAGCTGAACATTCCACATTTTCAGAAATGCTCAAACGCCATTTTCTCTTTAATGGCTCCAAATTTTTTCTTCAAACGTTTCGAATGGAAAGTGTTAATTCCACTCTTTAACATGACGTAAAGTTTATTTTGGGGAATATTTTGTTTTTTCAAAAATTACACAAATATACTTTTTTTAAAGACTTCTCTCACCGTTAATATGTACATTTACAGCAATTTGTAAACACTATTGTATTTGTGAGTTGATGTACTTCAAATGACTTCTGATGATGTTTCAAATTTCGCATTTTTAGCAGGGCTGAAACGCTATTTTCTTAAGAACGGCTCTATAGTTTTCAAATAAAATTGCCATTTAGGACGAGGTTTTACTGTTCTTTAATATTATTAAAATAATACTTTTGTTCTACTATAGGAAAGGGAAAACATTAAGAAAATGTCAAAAAATGTACTTTAAGCGGCGATAGATGGCAGCTGTCAAGAGTATGTGGCAAGTCTAAATAGCTAGCCAAGACCAAAAGGAATAGAAAACTAATTCAGGAAAGTCTGTGTCGTTCTGTAGCACCACTAGTTTTGGTACTTGAATAAATATTTTTGGCAATGGGTACATTTATGAAGCAACGTTTACATCGGCGATGAGATAAATGATAGTATTACCAGTGGCGAAGCGTGAGGTTAATTTTTAGATAAGCTGAGTCACGAACATTTTGTAAAAACACATATTTTATTTGTGAAATATCGAATATTTCGAAGATAGATGTCAGAAGACTACAAATTTAATAATAATAATAATAATAATAATAATAATAATAATAATTATTATTATTATTATTGCACAATAATTATGCAACAATACTCAGATCAAGAATAAGCCTACTGCAGAATTGAAAAAAATTGTAAATGTTTATGCTTATTTATAATTTATGTTAATTCTTTGTTTTCAAAAGTTTGTAGCTATCTAAATTATTTGAGTTTTTGCAAATCATTTCTCAATGTCTGTTTTTTTTTCAGAAAAAAATCAACCTTTCTTTAAACATAGCATCTTGCGAACACTTGTTATTAGAATTACGTAAATGAGTTTTAATTGTTTTCAGACTGCTAATTGTCAATGAGACACAGCGTCATGCAGTTGCAGGTCAACGACATTTCACTTGTAACCCACACACGAATACGCTAGTCAGTCAACTTACGAAATGAAATTACACTGATCAGATCATGTAGCTTCACTGTGCGCACGTTTTGTTGAGCACTCCTTTTGCTTGTAGTTCATTTACAGTTGAAATTGATTTTCTATAACTCGGGAAAAAACATTTTTCAAATATCTTTATTTTTCTAAAATAATTATTTTCTAAATTAATTTTTTCGTTTTTTTTTTTGTTTTGTTTTTTGTTTTGTTTTTTAATTCTGGCCCTCAAGAAAATGTGCGCAGATAAATTTCTTTCCCCACACGTCATATACAGTTTTTACTGTTTTTTTGACTAAATAAATAATAATAATAAAAGCATTCAATTGCCTGGAATTACATTCAGGAAGCACAGTAAATTCGGAGCGAGCGACTATGTTTGTCGCCAAATTACACAAAAATACTAATATCTTTAAAAAAATTCAACATGACCTTATTTGAAGATGTTTTTGATGAACACACTTTATTAAGAAAAAATGCATCTCCATAATTGTTGTAAGAAGACGCAGAATTTTTTTTAATTTTCGAAAAATCAGACATTTCAACGAACATAAGACATACACCATTCTCTTAAGCGTCCTTTACGCTGTCCAAGGTTTAAATTTCATCAAAAAATTGTCACCGTTTTTCAGAAAAAGTGATTTAAAGAAATTATAAATTTCCTAAGATTGACACAAAATTTAGCAAAAACTACTCATGTTTTTGAAAAATTGCATATGATATTATTTTTAGATTTGTTTTTCATTAACGCATTTCATTAAGAAAAAATATTTCTCTTAATAGTAGTTGTAGGGCGACGGAAAAAAAAATATTTTCGAAAAATCAGAGTTTTGAACCAACATGAGACCTGCACCATTCTCTTAACGGTCCTTCACACTATCCAATAACAAAATTTAATCAAAAACGAAGGAGCTGTTTTTGTGAAGGACAATATTGACTATATTTCACGCTGAAATTACGCGAAATATACTCAAACTTTCGAAACATTGTACATGACCTTGTTTCAAAATTTATCTTTAAGAGACAGATTTTATTGAGGGAAAAAATCTCTTATCTTCATAATTGTAGCTGTAGGAACACGCCGAAAAAATTTTGATATTTTTTCAATTTTCGAAAAATCAGATTTTTCAACGAAAATAAGATCTGCACCATTCTCTTAAACGTCCTTCACACTATCCAACAACAAAATTTAATAAAAAACCACTTATATTTAATCTTTTGAAAATGTCGAAGGGGCTTCATGTAAAATACCTCCCAAAATATCGGTTTCAAATTCAAGGGGTCGCGACATCAGCCACATGGACTGGGGAATATCAGTTTTGGAGAAAAACGGCTGAACGGTTTATCCTCTAGTGTTGTTCACAGACAGACTGACGTTTTGCCGTCAATCGATTTTTCGGTATCAAGAACCCATAAAACATGGATTCTGGCTACACCACGTATTAGAGGATTTTTTTCTAAATTTAGCAACAGGATTTATCCACTTTTTCGCTCCCAGGTCCCTATAATAAGTTTTTCTGAGGAAACTTCCCAGTTTTTTCGCGCAGCATTACATAACTTTTTCTCTACTGCGTAAGCGGTAGCGAGAAAGTAAAAATATGGGGATCTACTACAAAATCAAAACTTTACATGTCCCACAAGACATAGCTGACATATTCAAAAACCAATTTTTAAATACTTGTGAAAAATTAATGCCTCAACACTCTCTAAACAATAAAACACACAAATCTAACACTAATGTAGTAACACAAATCATCAATTCTATATTTTTATACGAAACCACCCCTTCTGAAATTTTTAAAATCGTAGCACAAATGGAAAATAAATTCTAAGCAAGCCTGGACAATATTCGAGATTTTCTTATCGAACACGGTGCTTCGTATACAGTGCACCACGCATTCATATCTGCAAGTAGTCTGAAAAAGAGCATTTTTCCAGATGCATTCAAAATGGGAAATATCAAACCATTGTTTAAAAAGGCAATGGTTATGATCCAATGAACTTCAGACATATCTCCCTGTTATCGGTATTTTCAAAAATTCTGGAAAGGCTTTTCTAATGACAGACTCAAACAGTTTCTCAATGCAAATAATGTCTTCACAAATGCACAACATGGCATCAGGAGTATCAGATCCACAAGACACATCCATATTCCCCTTTTTAAATGACATATTTGTTGCACTCAATTAGAAGGAAATTCTCGTTGTTCCTGTGACCGGGATGTCCTAGAATTCGAGTCCCGACATTCACAGGATTTTCGACACTAGGTAGGTCGAATTTAGTCGTTGACTGGAGGAGAATTCTAGCGGCGGGCTGCTGTGATCGATGGTTTTCCGTGTTTTCTCCGGTTAATACCAGGCGAATGCCGGAGCAGTACCTTAACAATCGGTTCACGGATCACGCGCGATCTTCCCTTCCCCTTCCTCGTTCTATCCTCACCCCTTTCTTACACACTCACACTTACTACATGCACTACTCTACGATACATGCCGGAAGGCCGGTCGGGAGCTTCGAGCTTGTCGCGGCTGGGGCGGTGCCCCGCTGGTACCGGTTTCTCAATGCTTTTCGGTTTTGCTTCACCATCTTTTCACCTGCAATCTAGTAAGGCCGACTAACAGTTGTTTCATATTTTCTCAATTCCACCCCCCGCCGGATCTCCAGTAATTATACCTGGTTGAATAAAATGCCAGCAAGCCGACGCAGAACGGCGCCGGATCTCACCATCCAGGAGCACAAGATCACAGCTACATCCCGCGATGAAACAATGGATTACACTTACGGGACTAATGACCTTAGCATTTAGCGCCCGAATTCACTGATCACTCATTATTCTGTATGAAGGTATTCGAGTGGAGCTCAGAAAGGCGTAGACTTTCTGGTATAGTTAGTTTCCCTATCTCTTTAGTGTAGGCTCTCTTTTCGGTTTTGCCTCGCCCTCTTTTCACCTGCAAACTAGTGAGGCCGACTACAAGTAATGTTTCACGTTTTCTCAATTTCCCCCCCTCGGATCTCCAATAATTGGAAAGAAAATTATTGAATTGAACTATACGACTATTTTAGAAGCGCAAAACATGGTCATAAATTAAATTTTCATTGAAACATTGTGAGACGTTTTTAAGAAAATAACGTTTGAACGTTTCGCAAAATGCGCAATTTGAAGCTCATTTTCATTGAAAACTGTCGAGTATTCGAGAAACTTTATAAGAAACTATTTGAAACAACAGTGCTCACAAATGCGATAATGTATTAAAAAAATGCCCTCAATTCCGTAAACCAATTTTTCGGTTCAAGGTCCCACAAAACGAATTCTGAGTAACTGTTTTAGAGGAAGTAATTTATAAATTGGAAGAATTTATATCCACCTTTGCGGTAAGACCCCGCTCAGGGTTGACTGTAAAGAGTATTTCCGTCAAAAAATCGCAGGTTTTCTTCCGTGCTTTACAATACCGTCTTCCACAATGTAAGATCGTAATAGGGCGTGAAAGCAAAAATAGAAGAATAGGTAACATCCATTTTGTGATTGAAATATGTACAAAAAATGTTCATTTGCACTAGCTTGTGAATTTTCGATATAAACGAAACAGTCACGATCGTGACTCTTATTGTCCTAGCTGATCAACTTTCAACTGTTATGGTCATTAGTCACGTTACGAATGTAGACAATATTATATCTTGGAGCTGGCGGAGTTCGTTCACGCCTGGATGGAGAGATCCGTACCCGAACTATACGCCATCATGTGAGGTCTCTCTCCTGGTATCTCTACCACCTCTGCCTGCCCAGCTGCTTCAGACTCTAAGCCCCCGATATGTGCGGTAGTATTGTAAGTAGAGTATTTGGGATCAAGAAAGGACACGGAAGAAAGATCGCACGCGGTCCTTTTCTTAGGTACAGCACTGGCATACACGTGGTATTGATAGAGAAACCACAGAAAAAGACTGAGCAAAGCCAGCAGACTGCTAGAATATTTTGGTAAAGAGTAATGTTTTTCGTAAACTCGATAGTTTCTTAGATAAAAAAAGTTATTTTTTCATTTTTTTGTTATAACTCAAAGTCCAACAGAAATAATATTTGGAAAACATCAGATTCGTATTTAGCACCCCAAAAACCATATGGAAGCAAAAACAAACAAACAAACAAACAAACATAACCCCACACTTTTAGAAGAGTATTTCAGAGCCTCATGAAGATCGGCCCAGTTCGCCAGGCAGAGGCGCCGCGTTGGCACGGGAAGAGAGTATCACTCTGCAACATATCCGTGAAGTTGGCACCACCACCAAAGCGAAAACAATTTAAACAATAACCATTCGTTTGTATCTCGTTTGTACCCGTTTGTTCCACAAAAACATTCGTTTGTACCAAAGCCACTTAAAAGATACAACACATTCAAATGTGGTGGTGCCAACTTCACGCTGGCACCGCCACCATCGTAAAAAAAATAGGAAACATTGCAGATCGTTTGTACCACGTTTGTACCGGATTGTTTCAGCACGATTTTCGTATGTACCAGAAAATTAGTAAAGATACAGCCATTTTAATATTCCGCGAGAGGCTTACACCAATAATAACATCTAACCTATAAACTTGACAGTATATAAATGTGAAACCATTCATAATTGATTGTACCTGGGTTGTTCCAGATTGTACCACCGAAATATGCGTTTGTACCAGAATATTAGTCAACCTAAAGCGATATAAAGATCACGGAGCGGAGGCCTCCCCAACAATACGACACAGGCCGTCACCGTCACCGTCGAAATTTGTTCAACCAGTCTTAATCGATTGTACCAGGATAGTACCGGAATGTTCCACCAAAATATGCGTTTGTACCACAACATTAGTCAACCTAAAGCGATATAAAGATCACGGAGCTGAGGCCTCCCCAACAATACGACACAGGGCGTCACCGTCACCGTCGAAATTTGTTCAACCAGTCTTAATCGATTGTACCAGGATACTACCGGAATGTTCCACCAAAATATGCGTTTGTACCACATCATTAGTCAACCTAAAGCGATATTAAGATCGCGGAGTGGAGGCCTAGCCAACAATACGACACAGGCCGTCACCGTCACCGTCGAAATTTGTTCAACCAGTCTTAATCGATTGTACCAGGATAGTACCGGAAAGTTCCACCAAAATATGCGTTTGTACCACAACATTAGTCAACCTAAAGCGATATAAAGATCACGGAACGGAGGCCTCCCCAACAATACGACACATGGCGTCACCGTCGAAATTTGTTCAACCAGTCTTAATCGATTGTACCAGGATACTACCGGAATGTTCCACCAAAATATGCGTTTGTACCACAACATTAAGCAACCTAAAGCGATATTAAGATCGCAGAGCGGAGGCCTCCTCAACAATACGACACAAGGCGTCACCGTCACCGTCGAAATTTGTTCAACCAGTCTTAATCGATTGTATCAGGATACTACCGGAATGTTCCACCAAAATATGCGTTTGTACCACAACATTAGTCAACCTAAAGCGATATTAAGATCGCAGAGCGGAGGCCTCCTCAACAATACGACACAAGGCGTCACCGTCACCGTCGAAATTTGTTCAACCAGTCTTAATCGATTGTACCAGGATACTACCGGAATGTTCCACCAAAATATGCGTTTGTACCACAACATTAGTCAACCTAAAGCGATATTAAGATCGCAGAGCGGAGGCCTCCTCAACAATACGACACAAGGCGTCACCGTCACCGTCGAAATTTGTTCAACCAGTCTTAATCGATTGTATCAGGATACTACCGGAATGTTCCACCAAAATATGCGTTTGTACCACAACATTAGTCAACCTAAAGCGATATTAAGATCGCGGAGTGGAGGCCTCGCCAACAATACGACACAGGCCGTCACCGTCACCGTCGAAATTTGTTCAACCAGTCTTAATCGATTGTAGCAGGATACTACCGGAATGTTCCACCAAAATATGCGTTTGTACCACAACATTAGTCAACCTAAAGCGATATAAAGATCGCGGAGCGGAGGCCTCCCCAACAATACGACACAGGCCGTCACCGTCACCGTCGAAATTTGTTTAACCAGTCTTAATCGATTGTACCACGATAGTACCGCATTGTTCCCCCAAAATATGCGTTTGTACCACAACATTAGTCAACCTAAAGCGATATTATGATCGCGGAGCGGAGGCCTTCCCAACAATACAACCTAGGGCATCACCGTCACCGTAAATAAATGGGAAACCAATCTTAATCGATTGTATTTGATTTGTACCTGATTGTTTGATCAAATCATACGTTTGTACTATAAAGTTATTTAAGATTCAACTATTTTAATGAGGTAGTGATTGCTTTGCACTAACACTGTCACAATTCCCGTCATTACCACCGTAAATATATGAGAAAGGAGGCGTAATGGTTTGTAACGGATAGTTTCACAAAGTCTCTGGTTTGTATTAAAAAAATAATAAAGGTATGTTATTGCGGCTAACTATAATTCTTCAAGGGCAAAATTCTTCTTGCGGCCAACCGGCTAAGTCTCGCGCTAACCATAATTCTTCTACCCCAATAATAAAAAATTGATGGAAAATAATTGATAAACAATTTACTATATTACTTATAGTTATTAGTTATAGTTATAGTTATTAGTTATTTACTAATAACTAATGTGTTTTGAAACAAAAATATTACTTTATATTATGTTTTAGCATTAGGTTAAAGAACGAGTTATTTCAGCTAATATTAATAAATTGTTTATCAATGTCAAGTAACACTTAAGTAATCCCGTCTACTCCTATGCAATGCAGCTTAACAATGCCTCAAACCTTCCACTCCTGTTTAGCATTACAAAATTTGTGGACGACCTCTAAAATTAAAGAAATAATAATTGAACTTGTAATACAATTTGCAATTGAATGAAGATAAATTATTCATAATCACTGAACCGTTTTTTAAAAAGTATTTCATACAAAATTGCTAATAGAAACCTGATATTAGCATTCTTTCCGTCAGAAATTAATGATACAGAAGGTAGTCTTCTACATACATGTTATAAGATAATTGGAATCTAAATGCACACGTAAAAATCAAAGAGAAGTTTTTCCAGACGCAAGCTGTGAACAGGGTTTCTTCCAGTTCATACTCAACTTCCAAATTATTTTTTTCAATGTTCTCAAAACAGCGCTCAATCAATATTTTCCATTTGTGAGAATTATGACTCATTTGATACAGATATCAACAATATGCTGCATAGCGGACCACAGTTGTTGAAAGATCCGAAGTAAATTATACAAATCAAATATATTTTTACACGAACGTGTTTTGAAATGCACACGGTTGCCAATGGAAGGATTTTGACGAAACTCTCCTCTTGGGTTCATTTGTAAACAACTAATATCGGTAGGTTCTCGCTGGCTCAGTTCGCACCCTTCTTTCTCGGGAGTAAGTTGTGTAAACAAACGTGTCCAAGAATCACAAGCGTTGTTCCGTCAAGTTAGTGACAATGAATAAGTATCCAAAATATGAATAATATTGCTTGTTCCATCATCCTAATATAAAAAGCCCATGGATACAAAGAGTACGTTTACGTTGTAAGGAGAGAAGTTAAAAATTGCCTGTACACGTAAAGAAATAAATATGAAATGTTTTTTCATTTTACAACAGTGCATTTACAGTAGATATTATAGACATTAATTTCATGTTATGACTGACTTTTATATACCCTTCTGAATTTTCTTTGATTTCCACTAATAAGTAATTTTTACCTTTTTCCATCACTTTTGAAGAATTTTTCGCTGATTTCATGGAGTTAGCCGTGAAAAGAAATGAAAATAATTTCTTAAAACAGTAGCTCTACGAAGTAAAATGGCAGTTGCACAAGTTAGTGTGCCTCAAAAACTCAAGACAGAGAGCGACTGAACTGAAATTCGTTATGTGCGTGTAGGTCAAGTAAACTTGCTGAGTTGAAGCAAATTTACGAGATCTGTTGTCATTCTGTTGGTCGATGGAAAGGTTGCCTCCAGAAAAAATGATGGGCGATAAGTCGCGTACCCTTCTTCCCCTACGCGGGAGGGTAGAGCCCGCGCGCCTAATGGCCACCCACCCTCCCAACCCACAGCGCAGATGTGTCCCTTCTTTTGTATGTGCGGCCTTTCACCGCAGTGGGGCGTATGTAAAATGGGGACCAAATAATCCCTTCATCTTATCTCGTGAAGCTTACTTCTTAATCCTATGTGTAATTTGAGGACCAAACCATCTCAGGTAAGAAACGGACTGAGGAGGCAGGAAGTACAGGTAGGCGCGTTAAGAGGGCCGCCGCCGCCGCGCTGCTGGCCAGTATTTCCTTGTTCCTTTCCCTTCACTTGCCCGGCAGAGATCCTTCGAGAGGTCCAGTGATGACAATAGTCTCATTCGAGCTTTAAAGTAGCAACAGCGTTTACGTTTTTTCAAAGATGGAAGTGAAACCTGGTGTTACGCAGAAAGGGAAAGAACTGGTGACAGACGGATCTTTTGATGACATTTGATAGATGATTTTTTTACTTGTATCCCACTTGTATCCTTGTATATTTATATTAGCGGCAATTTGTTCACATGTAAGTTATCACAGTTATTACATTTATGAGTACATGTGCTTTAAATAATGCCAAGTAATTTTTCTCGAAAACTCAACCGTTTTCTATGAAAACTAGCTCGAATTCCGCATTTTCTCACAAATGGCTCCAAATGTTTTCTTCAAACATTTCAGAAGGATAGTGCAAATTGCACTCTTTGATATGACGTAAAGTTCATTTTATGGTATTTTTTGTTTTTAAAAATTGGACAAATGTATTTTTTAAGATTTCTAACAGAGTTCAAATGCACTTTTCCACCAATTTATGAATACTGTTCTATTTATTGAGTTAAAGTGCTTCAAATGACTTCTAATGAAGTTTTTCGAAAACTCAAAGAAAATTGCCATTTAGGACGAAGTTTTACTGTGTTTTAATGTTCTTAAAATAATATTTCCGTTCTACTATTAGTAAACCGAAAACTTAAGAAAAATAAAAAAAAGTACTTTGGGCGGCGATAGATGGCATCTGGCAGGAGTTTGTGGCAAGTTCATTGGCAGATCTGCTGATTTCGGAATAGCTAAGGACAGATATCCTGGTAAAGAACAGTGCAATCCAATAGTTTAAAAGCTGAGTTCACTTGAACTTCAGAAGTCTGGATTACATCCGTAACATGTCCGACTGCTTGATTTGTTCGTGGGAACTGGTTTTGATCACATCTTTTACATCAATTTTCTTTGCTTTTAGGGCATTCTTATAACATTTTAAAATCATTTTATTGATTTTTTGGCGATGCTTCAGGTCATCAAAAGCAGCTCCCTACTCATGATTATACCTTGCCGAACGACAAGATTCAGTTCTTAGCGAATTGAAAATAAAACACCAATTTCCAATTAGAACTATAACGATACCGATACTATTTATATTTTTATTGAAAATAAAATAATTGTTAGAATTAAAAACAAAAATTCTAACTTTAACTTCAACTTTATTCGTCTACATTGTAATAATTCTCTTAAATAAAAATATTTAATACTCACGTAGTCGAATACATACGTACACGCACAATAAAATTTTTCAACAAAATTCAATAATTTAACAATCACTACAAGCACTTATGATCACTAAAAATCAGTTTGGAAACGCATACATAGCCCTATATTCGCTTAAGTTAATGTGAATTGAATGATTGACGATTCATAAATGAAAATTTCTTAGAATTGTCGAAGCTTCAGTCACGGACTTTCCTGAAGGGTCTTTTCCATACTGTAATCTAATTTGCAGGTGTTATTATAGATTGAACACTATGTTTTATTTTAAATGAGTCATTCTCGCTGAATATTAGCCATTAACAATCCACGCACAAAATAAAATACAGGGAATCCAAACAAGTCAGTCATCCAGTCGCTACAATTAGGAGTGTTTCATTATAATACACTAATTTAAAGAATTCGTCACAGAGTAAGTAATGAAAGATTCCGTGCTCATTTCAATGGGTCCAAATCGTAGGTGCGACAAAAATATGAGATGTTAAAACTTTTACAATATATTATTATTGTTGTTATTAGTATTACTATTATTATTTTATTATTCCCCTAAATCACGGCTAAATATGAATTATTATTATTTATTGTGAAATTTTGCTGCCTGGAGCCGGCCGCCCCTGCGGCCTCCACTATGCTACGCCAGTGGTCACCTTCCACTTTTACCTGGAATGCCAGGTAGTCGGTCCTCAACTTACGTATACCCTTTTCTGGGTCGGTCCTCAAATTACATATAGGCTTAACTCTTATTCCCCTTCCGGTCCCCATTTTACATACCCCGCCGCAGTGAGAGGACGTGGAGGCTTAGGACGGGCGGGGTACTGACAGCCGGTGTGCGAAACTATGGAGAAGAAACAGAGCTACGCCGCCGCCGCTGTCTTGGGACTTGCTTTGTGGCCGCCGTCGCTGCTACGGCCGCCGCCACCCCGCCTCTACCCCAGTCCGAAATGCCTTGGGAGGGCGACGACCTTCCAAGAGGAAGCGACTGCACCCGCACACAGCGCAGAGCTCCGTAAAGTTAGAATCGCAAAGTTGTCAAAAAAATTTGAAATTAATTTCCAAATTTGTCGCTAATTTGTTACGCAAACATATTTGTCACTCTTTATTTGACACTGCTATAACAAATTCTGCTAATTTGATATCAACGTACAATCGCAAAAACAAGAAACCCAAGAAACTACACAGATAAATAAAAAAAATAATTACAAACAATTAAAAATTCAGCGATAACAGAGAAAGTTGGTCATACTAACGTATCAACTAATACTTTAGGCGCTACTTTTGTTCATAGGTGGGCGAAAAGACTGACTAACGGACGTTTATTAAAAACGGTATCAAGGACCTACAATTCGTGAAATCTCACTGTACTCGGATCACAAGTTAAAACAAGTACATATTGGAACAGCATTTATCCAATTTTTCTTTACCAGAGCCCGACAATACGATTTTTCCTGTCGAACTATCGCCATTTTTTTGCCGAATCATTACATACCTTTCTGTATACTGCGCATTTTATTCCTCATGGTTTACTTAGTATGTACTGTCTTAACGGTACGTACACGAGAAAATAATATACGGTAGAAATATTAGATTTCCAATCACAGTGTCCGCTTTTCATCATTGCAGACAAAGTAATGGTGCAGTATTGTTTTTGCCTCCAAATATGAGAATGTCATCGCCATGAGAGAAATCCCTTTCAGAACTTACATACAAATATCGAGATAATACTATAATTTTCAGGGATTTTGACTTTTACTTAAAAATATCATCATAAAATCTGCCTCTAATTTGGTTTATTCTTTCAATCAACCTACAAAAATTAAACTTAAATCCAATTCATAGCTCTTCTAAAATGGAGTCACATATTGCCGAGACTTCATTTAAAGTATCCTTCAAAATCAAAATTATGATTCAAACACTGAGGGCCTCGATCGATCGGGGAATCGATGTTTCTACCTGCAGCATCCTCCAACCCTTTCAATCCTTCAATGCTACCTGTCGCGTACAAAGCGAGCCCCCTCCCCCCTTCGGCTGGGTGAATGAACTCAAGTACTGTGCGCAGGAAAAACCTTACAGAATAACCTTGCTCATTTAGGAGAGCGGGCCGGTGAAAAAAAGGGGGCGTTTCTCCACCCCCATCGTGTACTGGATTTTCCACACACAATTTTCAGAATCTTGATAAGACTATCTGTTGATTGCTGCGTCTTTCGAGCCTCGCAAGATATTTCAAATATTGGTTGATTACTTAAAATTCTCCTCCAATGGTCTCTTAAATAGGTATATGAAAGTATATAGGTAAATGGTCTCTTATATAGGTACATAGCGTACGTTATCGCACTTTGACGCGCACTTTGACGTTATCGCGCACGCTGGCCGCCGCCGCACGCCGTGTGCTGAATACTTTTTCCTGCCGTCTTCTGCCGCGCGCGTTCTCAGTTGTTATCAAAACAACACACACTTTCCGTCATTCTTTTAGACCCAGGCTTTGGACCGGCACTGACGAAGTTAAAAGTATTGTTTTTGTGTTTTTTATTTTTATTTTTTTTGTTTATGTATTTATTTTTTGTTACCTTTTTGTTTATTTATTATTTTCTTATATTAATAATGTTTCTATTTGTGATACATTTTAAAGCATTGGGTCACACACAGTCCTACATCACATTCTGCGCACATGATGCGATTGATGTGCGCATGATCCGAAAAATACATACAAAAGTTTGAAAAGAAGGTTGTATAAATTATTTATAAAATAGTTTTAGTACAAAATTGTTGGTGCCAGACGCGTAAGCAAACTGGATCGTTACTTTGCAGCGTTTGGGCGGAAAACGAAGTTCTGCGGATAATTTTGCGTGCCTCTCACTTCAGAGAAGCAAAGACCGGTCGGAAGCGTGAAGGGCTTGGTGGGAGCGGCGCAACCGGAGCACGGTGGTTTGAAAGGCGAAAAAAGCGGACAAAATTCAATTTTTCAAAATTTTCCAATTTGCTTCATTTAATCACATATGAAAAGAAAACTGTCCAATGCTTCATGTAGTATACTATAATTTGTTATTTACTCGTCCATTATTGTGTAGATCGCGCGCAAACATGAGAGATTTTTAAGAAACCGGATGGCCATAAATTCATCCCGTTTTGAGATGCACATATCACAGATACTGTTAAAGTTACGAAATTTTTTTCCTCGTTACTCTTCAACACTTTGTAATTACATTTCTTACAAAAATCATATTTTTCACTTTCACATTAGTCGTAAATAAATTATTGAAACCATGCCTCCGAGAAGCAACATCCCGTTTACGTTTCTTGACTTACAAAAAAAAGTACACATATGTTTGTCATGAAACTTGCTGTAATATTACAAGAAAGTCTAGGGAGCACGTTCCTGTAGGTTTCAACCTGCAACTCTGGACACGAGAAGAAAAAGAAAATTGTTCTGCGTGGCCGGCCCAGCCGCGCGGCCGCGGGGCCGCGGCAGGGCGCTGTGAAGATAAACAGAAGCCGGAGGACGAGGGTTGCTTTGACACTTTTATGACCTAGGGACACACTCCCTCGGATATTTCGGAATGTGACATACTGGACAAGAAGAACACAGACGACTGATTCTGTATAGTATTTACAATATATTTACAATAATAAAATAAAAGATTATGTTACAAAATTGAATCCCTTGGGCAACCTTTCGATTCTCTTAGCCGCGAAACCCCGCGACCGTCCCTAGGCCTAGCCTAGTACCTCTGCTCGAGAGCATGAGAAAGCTACGCGAAGTGCGAGCTGTCGGACATAGAGTCCCCGTAACTTGAGAAGTTACATGGCCTGACGCCAAAACGTGCAAGGTAGCACTGGAGATACCTCCCGTATTTCGACTCACTAGCGTATCCCGCGAGCGCATGTCGGCGCCGCAATAAATATCCCACGGTTCGTCCCCCACTCTACCAGCGGCGGGCGTCATACGGCTCGCTAGCCAGCCCTCTCCAGGGAGCAACCGTCATTACCTAGACTCGCGCCCGCGCGCGCCCTGTTGTCCAAGTTATTTTGGGGCCGGGATTTTCCTGCCCGGCGCGCGCCGGCGAGGCGCCGCCGCGTTCCACCCCCATCCCCCATCCGGCTTAAAACTGGGCTTTCCAAGCGAAACGGCACGCGGGAGCGTGCTCTACCTCGCGACGCTACAGGAACAACGAGGCCTTTGCAGTGTTTATAATGTTGCCATCAGCCGTTCCTCACCTCCGCATTTGCCACGCCATTGCTTCGGCCCCTGCCAGCGCCCCCGTCCCCGTCTTTACTCCCGTCCCGCCCCGTCACCACTCCCGTTTTTACCTTCCACTCCATCACCGCCACCGCCCTCGGCTCCGCAGTAGCTCCGCACCTCCTGTCTCACCCCCGTCCTCGCCCTCGCGTCGCCTTCTCTTCCCCCCCATTCCCACCGTCACAACCGTCTCTCCCACTTCCGCGCCAGCCTCCGTCCCATCTTCCTCCGCCCCTCACCGTCCGTCACCGCTCTTGCCTCCCCCCTCTAATCGCACCGTCACCCCACATCACGCTGTCTTACCTCCGCTCTCACTTCCACACTCGTCTCTTTCATCACATCCTTCATGCAAATTCAGTTGTTTACAGTTGATTTATAGAAAATGTTAAAAGGTACTGGAAATACCTAACGGTTCAATAATGTACCGGAGAATTTGTCGTCCGATAGAATTAACTCAACATTTCCAAAAAACCAAAGAATTTCTTCATAATTGGTTACTTATATTACGCTGAAGTTATATTAGTATTTATTAGTTGTTAATTACAATTATTGATTAAATAAAATGACATTTCTTTCAACACAGCTATTGAGATGTCGTATTTTTATAAACGCGACTTTTTGATGTCATCCAAAACCTGTAATATACTGTCCGAAATCAACAACCTAAAGTGATGTTTGTAGATTGCAGGAAAGCAATGTAACGAAAAAAATCACTTTTACCAAGAAAGTACGAAACAAAATTGGTGAGTGCGATACGTTGGTTCGGAAACGTAACGCTGGGCTTTACGCTTGGTGTGGGCCTCCTCTCCGCGATCTAAAAATCGCTCTATGTTGACTAATGTTCAAGTACAAACGCATATTTTGGTGGAACTTTCCGGTACTATCCTGGTACAATCGATTAAGACTGGTTGAACAAAATTCGACGGTGACGGTGACGGCCTGTGTCGTATTGTTGGGGAGGCCTCCGCTCCGCGATCTTAATATCGCTTTAGGTTGACTAATGTTGTGGTACAAACGCATATTTTGGTGGAACAATGCGGTACTATCGTGGTACAAATCGATTAAGACTGGTTGAACAAATTTCGACGGTGACGGTGACGGCCTGTGTCGTATTGTTAGGGAGGCCTCCGCTCCGCGATCTTAATATCGCTTTAGGTTGACTAATATTCTGGTACAAACGCATCTTTCGGTGGAACAATCCGGAACAACCCAGGTACAATTAATTATGAATGGTTTCACATATACTGTCAAGTTTATACGTTAGATGTTATTGTTGGCGTAAGACTCTCGCGGAATATTAAAATGGCTGTATCTTCACTAATTTTCTGGTACAAACGAAAATTGTGACAATCCGGTACAAACGTGGAACAAACGATCTGCAATGTTTCCTATTTTTTTACGATGGTGGCGGTGCCAGCGTGAAGTTGGCACCACCACATTTGAATGTGTTGTATCTTTGAAGTGGCTTTGGTACAAACGAATGTTTTTGTGGAACAAACGGGTACAAACGAATAGTTATTGTTTAAATTGTTTTTGCTTTGGTGGTGGTGCCAACTTCACGGACATCTCTGCAACAGGGGTTATCGGACTGCCCCCTGAGTGAGTGTGATCGCTCGCTTTGCTTCGCCTCGCCCCTCGCAATGGAGCGCTATTCTGCTTGTCGGACCTTTTGCTTGACTTTCACGAACCGTAGTACAGGTTATGTAAAGCTTTCCAAAATCTGTGTGTGTATATATATATATATATATATATATATACACACACTTATATGTATATGTATTCTCCGCTTCTCCACTTCTCCGTGAAATAACCACAACGTCCGTCAGTGGACAACGCTGGGATCAAATCTGGTCATGGGATATTTTCCAAAATAGATTTTCTCCAATCAATCCCTCAAGGTCTCGCGATTTGGAAACGCGATTTAAAACCTAGTTTTTCGAAAGACTGGATGAGTTCGTAAATAAAAAAAACATTCTACTCACCAGCTTCTTTCTACTATGATTCAATACTTTTCCTTGTCATCCGTGCCTTCAGTTGGAGTGACACGACATCTGTTCTCTTTGGTCAGGGGAAAATATTAATTTTGCAATATATTTCAAAAGCTCCCCTACTATGCTTGCTGCTTTGCTGCAAAATCTCAGTGCTTCTGAAAATAAAATCGCAGATGCAGGAGAAAGTATTTTCTAAAATAGACAGGATTTTTTTGACAAGAGTCACAGAATTTAGTGCCACTCGACCAATTTACACAAAGAGTACTATTATCGTTATTTCGTGCGCATTAAAAATTCTAAAGGATGAAACCTCCGAGGACGATACAATCAGGTCACTGCCAATTATCTCTAAAACGAGTGAATGAATGCATTAAATAAGTGCAGAAGTAGAAAGATCATTCATAGCGACATCAATTGAGTAATTCTCAAGTTAGAATTGGTTTCCATCACATTTAATAGTCCACGGGAACATCGGCTGCTTACGTGAAAGCTTCGGCAACGTTTCATTTCTGAAGAAATTGTTCACCACCATTGTCCTTTCTTGTGGAAGGCAACTCGGTGTGTAGGAAGCGACAGCTTCCCTCATAACTAGAGGCCGGAAGTTCGTATATTTATTTCACCTACAATAAGCTAAGCAAATAGGCATTTATTTTCACGAAAATAGGCTAGCAAAAAGGCATTTATTGTGGCTCAAGTAGGAATGCAAGAAAGGCATGTAAACTATGAAAAATCACGAATTAAAAGGAATAATTTTAAAAAGCTACTAAGTAAAATTATTCTAAGTTTTATTCCCACAAATATACATCAGCACTTACATGGAAGGAAAATCTTCATTACACATGACCACCCGATATGACAAAGATTTTTTTACCTCGCGACTCTATCTCGACGAAAAGCCATTGCGAACTTCCTTTCGAATCTTGGAACCAGTAAAAACGTGATTATAGTTTTCGTTCATCGCATTTGTGTAATCGAGCACTGAGATGGCTCACATCATAATTCACATACACAGAGCTTTGTCCTCAAAAGGGATCGGAGGCCTTAGTCAAATGTAGAACGGGATTCCTCGTGAGAGAACAAAGCCTATCGGCATCAATGAAAGGCAAAAATCTTGACTAGTATCATCTTCCTTTCTCATTTACATTTTTAACAATACCTGTCCCTGAACCCACAGCAGACAAAACGCGAATGTACCTTCGTATTGTCCAGGCTTGCAGATGTTTCCAGTTTGATTGAGATCAGTGCCAGGAGAAAATAAAAGAAATAACGGAAAAGGATAGAAAATGATAAAAAGGCAAAATACTAAAAGTAGGCATTAGAAGCTGAAATACGCAAAATAATAATAATAACAATAATAATAAAAGAAATATAATAAATAAAATAATAATGATAATAATAATAATAACCCCACCTAGGGAGTACACGACCTTGGAGCTGGTGGTGGAGCTTGAGTACCCCCATGAGCCTGAGAGCTATGTCAGTGGTAGCCTAGCTACTGGTAGGGACTCCCTTACTGAATAGGTTGAAGGTGAGGGATCCGACGAAGAAGTACTCCATTTTGAGGAGAGTGGGTAGTAAGTAGAGAGGGAAGGGTCATGAACCTTTGGACTTCCTGTTGTCGGCCCATAGAGGGTACAGGAGAGAAACTGGGTTGGCACACCAGGTGTTACGACCCCCAGAGAACTTGCAAATTTCACTCTTTACTCCTTGCCTCCGCCCTTCTATAAGTTCTGTGCGCTGCGCTGCGCGCCAAAACGACGCGCCGACTCCCTCGCCCTCGCTGCTGGCCGATCGATAACTTGCCCGTGACGTCGCCTCCGCCTATATAAGCGGGCGACTCATTCGCGGCGGGCGCAGAGGCCCGCGACGAGTCGATGGGAGTACGCGCCGTCGTGTATTTTTTTTTCGAGAAAACTGTCTACATCACAGGGATCATGTCCGATAAAAGTCTTGTGCCGAGAAACTAATACTGGGTTTTATGATGGAGGGTTGGTGTAGGGTACATCTTGTTACAGTGTAAAGATTTTCTGTAAGTTATGAAATCTGAGAAAGTATACTGTATCGCAGGTGTGTGCTATTTGATGTAAAAAATTGTTACGAGTTATGCGGCTTCGGCTGCCTCAGCTGAAATTTCTTTATAAATTCTTTATAGATGTAGAGGCGAAAGCGCCCTGCATGACAAGTTTGCTTGTAGCAGTACAACACTGCAGTAATTTCTGTATTCCTTAGCGAGTGTTCTTAGGCCCATTGCGGCAGTTTGGCCTCACATATCTGTTAATTATGTAATAAATAATTCTGTTTGGCTCAATTCGGTAGGAATTTGTGTCAATTTTTGTAATTGACGTGCTCGCTGAGCGCGTCATTCTTTCAGTATTGATCCTGTAATCGCTCCCCTGGAGCCCCCAGGCTGCCTTTAGGCGGCCGCCTGAATAATAAAGCATAGAACTTCTCTGAAATTTAATTGATCTTCTAATAAAAATTACCCGAGAACCTGCCCAACTTAGTTTCCCTTGTTATCTCATAACACAGGCCACTGATTATAGTGGAGGCCCGAACCTTGCATTAGCCAGCGAAGGAGGCTGCCTTCAGTAGTCAGTGAAAATCTCGTAGGGTTTAGTAATGCCGACTGGCGATCGGAGGGACCCCTTGCTGGGCCCTGCGGGGGGATGCCCCGAGGCCACTGTGGGTCGCAGTAACGGATGGCAGGAAACAATCCGAGGGTTAAGTGTGATCTGTGAACTCGAACTTGCGTCCTGCGAATCTTCAATTCAAACCAATGAGCAAAATGGATAGAACAAGAAATGTAATGAATCTTAACGTGCCTTGTTCTACCAATGTCCCATACCTGCCCAGAAACCGAGCTAATGTCACCTTGTCGACGTCTGGCCATCCCACGGATGTTAGTCCCAGGGACCCAGAGCCGGCAGTAGCTCGAAGCCATCGTCAGAGATGGACACGGGATGAATTAAAGGAGGTGATGTGGTGCTTTTACTATGCAAAAGCGAAAAATGGGGGCTCAGGACAATGAAATCTTTTACATGCGCCAGACACGTGTTTTTAAATTGGGTTTCTATTCATGTAAACCCGAATGCCGTATAATGTATGTGTACAACGAAACTAGAGAGAAGAAAGATTCAAATGACGCTGTATCAATTCTTTAACGTAATATAGACATACATGCTTCACAATGTTAAAACCCTGCTTCTCTTCAGTGACAACTGGGCCGGGCAAAATATGAATATCTTGATGGTCCAATTTTTAAGCTCACTTATTTCAAGGGAATTTCGTTTTCAAATACATCACCACTTTCCTAACCCTGGGTTTTCATTTATGTCTCGAAATCGATCCTTTTCTCAAATTGAGAAAATCAAGCGGAAAATTGGTATAAGTCTTTGTCCCAGAAGAATGATATGACATAGTAACATCAGCTTCTCGTAAATTTTCAGTAGTTACAGTGAATCAGTATTAACTTAAAAATACCACATACAATCATTCTTCAAGAAGGTAATTAAAAATGCAACTGAGTCTTTTAGAATTATTAGATATCGAAACTTCATGTATGAAGGAAGGAATGTACCTGTTTCTCCTGAATATAGAGCTATTTCCAACTCAAAATTTTGCATATTTGAAGCACGACAGCAGCTCCCTCACTTGTAGGCACTCAAAGCAAACAGGCACTTCCACTGATAATCCAGTCGATACATTTTACCTGGAAAAAGGTCATAAAAACTTTTTCTTCGAGTATGTTGTATGTACCCAAGCACTAGTTAAAACCACAAGTTTTCAACCTCCCAGACCCTGTGCTGATTCCGCGAGGCCAGAAAAACCGATATTTTCCTAACTTATTTTGTTTTTTTTCTCTATAGCTCTTTAACCTTAAGTCGCGTAGAAAAATGTTTCAAATTAATTTTAAAGAGGATAACATTTCCTACAACTTTTGTATAAGAAATGATTTTCGAAACGAATCACTAAGAGAGTTACAGATTTTCGAAAAAACGCTATTTTTTAAATTCTCAAAAATGTGTTAAAACATGCACATATTTGTGAGATTATAATCTACCTATAATAAATATAATAGTTATAGCATGTAATACTATCATTTATCTCATCGCCGGTATAAACATTGCTTCGTAAATGTACATATTATAAACATATTAACAAAAAAATTATGGATGTGTATATGTGTGCGTTCGTCTTCCAGCAGCTTAACCCTTCAACGCGGGAACAATGTCATTTAAACAAAATTTGGTCTACATTATTACTCGTCAATTACAATGCGAAAAAGAATACACCGGGGGTAAGATACCCCTCGAGGGGTGGGTGGGAAAGGAGTGACATTTTCAACAAAATAATCATGCAACCTGCAATACATACATACCTCGTGTTATGCGCACTGAGCAGGCGTAATGGACTAGAAGGAAAGACTATTTGGTGGATGATTGTGATAAATGAACACCCAGGCAACGACGGATTTTCACTCGATAAAATGTAAGTAAATGTGGAACATGTGCATTGCCTGTGTCGTGCGATATGGATAAGATGCGATTCTTTCTAATTCCAGAATTAGCCGGATAATGCTTTCCTTGACAAACATTCGGGGATAAAGTCCGTTGCAGGAATCGTTCTTGATGTTTCTTATTCAAGAGCTACATTCAATTAATTACTCTCTTCAATACAATAAGACGGCTTACTCTTGGGCGCATGTATTAATTTTAATTAATAAATGAAATGTCTCGTCAGTTTCAGGGTAATTGCCACATGCATGCTCAGAACTGTTTGCCTAGAGAAGAGCATTTCAGTCCAGATTTTCTGCAGCTACATGCCTTAGTATGCCATTTGATTATATGAAGTGAGTTGCACTTCATGTTGTTTTAATTAGGCACGTGTGTGGTAGACGACCAGTACAAATCTTAAGGAATAGTTTGTCTTCCCAAACTTGACTTGATAGTAGCTGCAACTTCTATGTTAGCGGGCTGCTTCAAATGTAGATTTATGAAAGGACAAAACTTAGGTTTAATCATCGTGTTTGAAAGTACCTGGTAGCGATCGTCCAGTGCTCCCGCTAATCATCTCTTTACCACACAAATCAACAAAAATATTTCATCTGCTTCAGAAATATGATTTATTCTAGTTTCTATTTGATTACACAGAATATTTCAAACAAATAACTGTTTCCACTGCACAATATTTCCTTCTCATTCGCTCGGCAGCAGTGGTCGAGGCAACATCGTGTAGCCCGCTCAGTGTAGCTCTGCGGTCTGTGACTAGTTTGCGTGTTATCATCGAACTCAAGAAGTTTGTGTCAGTGTAAAGTGAGCAGTATACTTCCGTCCATAGAACTGTTCTGATTACGACCTACCTGTTTCTCATTGTGAATGGGGAACAGGAAATAAATGGCCGATACCGAAGCGGCTATCGGAGGGCAGGCCTCTGACTACAGGAGCCAGCCCGTTGAAGGAAACCAGACCGACCGTCCAAGGTACAACAGAGTTGTTGCCAATGCCTTGTACCCGGAGAAGGAACAAGGTATTATAATTGAAGGCAAAGACCACAGCACACCCCTCGAACGGTATGTAGAAGCACTAGCAATGATTGTTTCACCTAGTCACATCACATATGCATCAAAAATTTCAAATTATAGAGTGTGTATATTTTTGAGCAGTAAACTGTTAGTAGATGATCATTAAGTGTTTTCACTGTAAGGAAGAAGGACACATTGCCAAAAACTGCAAAAATTTAGGAGACGTTAACCCCAATCAATCGGAAGACATAATTGAAAATAATGTTTCCCCCGACAACGAACAAAGAGACAAGGTACTCAGTAACCATGAATTCCCCCCACTCGACCAAGGCAAGCCTGTTAAGAGAGCTTTATCACAGATCACAAGTGTTCCCACCAATGAATCGAGTGAACTTCAGGAAGGACAATTTAACCATCCCCAAGGTAGAATTAAAGATGCGCCAAAACAAAATAAGAAAAAGAAAATGAAGGTCACTAGGGAGAATCCCATTAGTAGTGGCAGCAATAAGAAGAGCATAGTGGAGCAACTAGCTCCAGTGAAAGAAAGAATAGAAGTGTCAAACAGTGTACTCATGTACGATCAACTAAAAGACTTCCTGGAAAACACATACTGTGTAAGTAATCCCCTTCAAATATCTCTCAGTTATACCAAAGAGACAGGGAAGCTAATTGAAATGCTTAAAGAAATATACCCATTACTATCTGACAGAGGAATAAAATCAAGATTTATCAGAATTATGAAGAAACTGAAGGACCCAGTTCTCTCAGATTCTTCAAGAGAATCGTCCGACAACAAAATAACAAGCGAAGATTTTCAAACATGAAGATAAAAATTTTACCATGGAATGTGAACGGTTTTCACATCAGATATGAATTTCTTCAGAAGATTCTAAAAGATGACAACTATGACATACTGTGCATCCAGGAAACCAATTTCAAAAATAAGTACCATTTCAATATTAAAGGTTATCAATGTTTTTATAAAAACAGATTGGTTTGTGCAAATGCCAGTGGCGGTGTTGCGATCTATGTTCATAACTCGATCAAATGTAGTGAATGCGCCATTACAAGTGACCTAGAAGTATGTGTGATACAACTGTATATTGGCGGTAGTTGCTTTCATCTGTGTAATGCATACATTCCAAATGCGTTTCAAGTAGAATATCACCACCTAGACAATTTATATTCACAAATATCAGGAGCGGTACTGATAGTCGGTGATTTTAATAGTCACAATTTGATTTGGGGATCAGGCAGAACGGATCGTAGAGGAAAAATTGTTGGTGATTTTGTGAATAATGAAGATGTAATGGTCTTGAACGACTGCAGAAAATCTACATACTTCAACGTGGGCAGCGGAAACTCAACGTGCATCGACCTAAGTATCTGCAATCCAACTTTGACGAGATATCTGAAATGGAATGTGATGGAGGACCTTCACAACAGTGATCATTACCCCATAACATTGACATATGAGAATTCTATTACACCTGAGGATATCTACCGGGTCTTTATCGTATCTTGCAACCCAGGTCTGGAAACACCAACTCTTGTTTTGCCAATTTGGCAACGCGTGAAATACCTTCGACGCCCTTTCACTTTTAGCGAAACCCGGTCGCTTGCCCTCAGATTTGGGGCTGAGAGAATGTGTCTAATTTTAGTTGGAAGAAAGAGAAAGCACGTATTCTGTTCTTGTTACTCTTCAACGTACTGCAGCCACTACACTGAAAAGAGTAAATGCCTGTCTCTTCATAAACGGTGGTCACTTTGAGCATTTACTCGACTGTCAGTTTTTTGTCATTTTAAGATAATTATATTTTATTACTTTTTATTAATTATTTTCAATAATTATTAATGTACTACTTAGTTACATTTTATTAGTATTTTTAATAATTTTATCGGTCACATGCGTCTTTATCCCTTTTTAACATTAGCCCTACATTAACCTTTAGCCCTACAGGCGTGTACCTATCTGTATGTTAAGCAATTTAACATCCTTAGCATCGGTTTTAAAATCTTTGGCAACGTGAATAAACAACCATTGATTCATCGCAAGTCAAATGTTTATTAAGAAAGAAACAAGTCGGTGTAGAAAACAAATCAGATTCAAATAATTCAGAATAAAAGTAACTCATATTAGTTTTTGAGATAATTATCGTTCATTGTAATAGATTATAATAGTGCAGTTAAAATGTGTTTTAGGTAAATTTATTTCATTTTCCTCGCATTCAATCAAATGAAACTCTTCTTCGGTAATCATATTTACTGACGATCTGAGGTGTCGCTACTGGAATTCGACGCGCCAACTTCCTCACCGAACGTCATTTCTTTAGTTATCTTTAACTTCAGGAGAATTATTTGTATCCATATTTTTTCAAACCACGGTATACGAATATTGTTTAAATAGATATATCGCAAGCAATACCCCACAATTTCATAGTAACATGCCGCAACAACAGAATTCATATGTTTACTATCGCAGTAATATAAATTTTCGCATAAATCCTCACGATTTATATGTTCAGCATCTCACATTGACCGATAAAATGCTGAACATACCACAAAATGTTATAGTGTTATTACTGCCTCGTCAAAATTAATAATCTCGGTTCCGCTAAGCTCCACCTCGATTTTTAACTTTTGGCCTCTGCGGTAATTACTCTCATAACATTTCTAGGTATGTTTATTGTCTGTTACTAAAGTTTTCTTATTTGCTTAATATGCAGATTCTATAATAATAATACATTATTATTATTATTATTATTATTGTTATAAAATGAAGAGCTAGGCGGTAATATTTCACGATATATCTTTTCGATTTCTCTCTGAGCTGGCATTACTTAAATAATTATTGTTACGTTGCTGTAAATAAATCGATAACTCCCCTCCACATTAATATTACAGTTTTGTTTCTTCAGCATACTGGGCAGAATTGCTTAAAGAGACGTTTTGTTTCCACACTCATGCCTCAGCCCACCCCACCCCGCCCACTCTGTGCAGCGTGAAAAGATTTCGGCATGAGAGCCGTGTACCTGCCCGCCGACACTCTTGAATGGGATCAACAAAGAAACAGGAAACTTGCAGCAGCTTATGACCAGACGGTTGCCTCCTCTGCTGTCCCGACGTGCCAGGCACGGCTGTCTTGAAAGATGTAAAAGAGACGCGGGTGCCAAATTACGAAAACAAGAACAAGTGCTCTTAGACATGAGTTGCAAGATAAACTAAAGACCCTGTATATACCCAGATGGATATTTAAAAAGGCCAACTGGAAGTCGTACCAAGACAGCATTGCAGTCAAAGTCCAGAAGCTTAAGAAATTAAACATCGACGATTCAGTACAAATAAATGACATTCTGAGCAACTTTACAGAACTTATACTGTCTCCAGCAGAGGTTACTATACCCAAAACAAAAAATACTAAAAGTAAAAAGAAACTACCTTGGTGGACAAAGGAATGTGAAGAAGCGGTTATGAATTACAAGCATTGGTTCAATGTATTCAAGAAACATAAAACAAATGAAAATCAATTCAGGTTTAAGTCAGCACGAGCCAGGGCTAGAAGAACCATAGAAGAATCCAAGAGGACCTGCTGGAAGGAATACGTATCATCCTTAAACAGTAAACTGAACTACACGGAGGCATGGAAGCAAATCAACGCCATTGATGGAAAATACAGAACAAATTACCCGAAGTTTATACACATGCCAGATGGTCAAGTTATTGAGGACCCGTTCGACATTGCGAACAGCTTTGGAAAGTGTTTCGCCTCTAATTCTAGTGATAAGAACCTTGCAGATGGCTTCATGAAACATAAAGAAGAAACTGAGAGATCTCCCCTAAACCTTGAAGTAGAAGAAGATGAAATAGATGATTCTATACAACTGAATGCACCCATTACGTTTCGAGAACTTAAGGTCAATATACGTCAACTAAAAGACACCAGCGCCGGCCCCGACGGAATACCTAACATACTTATCCGTATGCTCCCTGAAGAAGCTATCAGTGTCCTTTTAGACATTTACAATTATTTATATCTAAACAATGTCTTTCCACAAAAAATGGTCAGAAGCAGTTATTGTCCCAATTCACAAACCTGGTAAGGACAAATTTTCAATAGACAGCTACAGACCAATTGCCTTAACTTGTTGCCTGTGTAAATTACTTGAGGTTGTGAACCACAGACTTAAATGGTACCTAGAAAAACATCAGATAATATCACCCCATCAAAGCGGTTTCCGTAAGAACCGATCTGCTTTAGACAGCATAGCAGTAATCGAGAACAGCATTTACAATGGATTCGCCAATAATATGTTCACAGTGTTATTAAGTCTCGACATCGAAAAGGCATATGAGATGGTCTGGCGCAGACGTATCATGGACATAATTACGAAACATGGAATTAAAGGCAACATAGCTAAGTTCGTGAATAACTTCATTAAAGAAAGATACATTAATGTCAGAATGAGAGGATCCTTATCAGAGAGATATATGTTGGCAAATGGAGTACCGCAGGGCTCTGTGCTTAGTGTAACCTTGTTCCTGTTGATAATAAATGAACTTCAGACCAAAATCAAATCACCTGCGATAGTCAGCATGTACGCGGACGACTGTAATATATGCATTACAGGTAAACATCTGTCATCAATAGCAGTTATAGCTCAAAACATCTTAGACACCATTCTCGCATTCTCCACTTAAGTTGGTTTAAAATTCTCGAAGACGAAATCTACATTCATCATTTTCTCCAGGAAACGATCCACTGAGAAGACTCTATCCTTAAACCTGGGTGAACATAAGATAAATCAATGTAAAACCTTGAAAGTCTTAGGCCTAACACTTGACGAAAGGCTATCCTGGATACCTCACATTAAAAACTTGAAAGTGGAATGCACCAAAAGACTAAACTTGATGAAAATAATAAGCCACTCAGCGTGGGGGGCTGACTATACAGTGCTTAGAAGAACATACCACGCATTGATCAGAGCTAAAATGGATTATGGCAGTATATTCTACAATGCTGCAAACAAGAATATTAAAAGAATACTCGACCTATCAATAACACTGGTGCCAGACTGATATGCGGAGCATATAGAACAAGTCCGGTAATAAGCATGTTGCAGGAAGCTAAATCGCGACCTTAAAGTAAAAAGGTTCTATCTGCTCCGCAGTAAATTTTACAGGAGAGCATTTCAAAGTTTTGTCCCTCTCTAAAACAAAAACTATTTTATTAAATGTGTTGAAACTTTGTCAGTGTACTTGACATCCAAGCACAAAAATGTAGACTGATAATTATTCTAAAAGCATTGTAACTTTGGTAGAAACCAAGACCCTACTTTTACAGATAGAACCTTTTTACTCTCAATATGCATTTTCAAGTTCGAGCAAAAAGGTTCTATCTTTGTTGGTAGGAAAAATTGACTGGTATATTACTTAAATAATTGCAAATATACATGTAACTGTATCATTTATTAAATTTTAAAGAATTCAAAGAAATGTGCTTACATTTTAGTAAAAATCTTATTTAGAGTACTCAATTTTAATTTCATGTCATTACTTAGACTTAGTCAACTAGAAGTGGAAAAAGTAACCTATTGTAAATTACTGAATTACACTTATATTTGAAATGATATATTACAAACATATTAAAGTAAAATGTCGCGTAGCCATAATATTATTTTTGTTTTTAAGCAATTCTGTGAAGTAGGTTTGATCCAGAGTTGGCATCCATTTCAACATGTATGCTAAATCGGCTACCTTTTCCTTATTTAAAAACTTCTCTTTCTCAACGTACGTTTGCACAGGCGGATAGATGGAAGAAGAACTTTTCGCCACCCATCTTGTAGAAATGTATGGTCGCACATTTACGGTGGAAAATTGTGAATCAGAATGTTTAATTTTATACTCTACTTCAGCTAGTCTTTGAGTGAATTTTAATTGCGAAACTTGGAAGAAAGATATTTATTAAAATGAAGATGTTTGCTGCTTTTATGGAAATCCTTAAAATGCATTGTTTTCATCTGAATAATATTAAGTGGCTTTTTTCTATTTACTGCCAAATGTATCGGCATGAAAGAAAACGGTGACCAGAATTCACTAACTCTCAGAGCTTTCTCTATCTGGTAATGAACATTGTGTACTTCCTGAATACACAAGTGACCAGCATTAGAGTATTTCAAAACTATATCATCGATTTGTGGGTGTTTTTTTAGAAAGTCCTTATTGCCAGAGACATCATCTGATTATTGTTTTGGGGTACGCTCCACATTATAATATGTTTTACTTTAGGTGAGTTTTGAATTATTTTTTCCAAAATTTGGGAAACGGCATTTGCAATGTCATTTCCAGAATTGACTGTGTCAATTTCTGTTCAAATTGCGCAATCTACATCTTTGGTTGGGAAAACATGAACTGTCATGTTAAATAAATTTAATTTTCTCATATAGAAGAAAATACTTGTTTGCTCTCGGAATTCCTATCACATTTTTTAAATGAAAGGGCACTACAATTGTGTGTTCATCTTTGATCTTATGATCTTCCTCACTTTCCTTTCTCCTGTTTTCCATGTTATCTAGGTTTTCAGTGTATTTTAATTTTAAATCATTAGAAATATTATTTTCCTACTCATTAATTCTGTATTCGCATCTGTCCGCTTTTGGCTGAAGGAAATCCAAATTAAATTCTTCATTAAAATATTCCGATATATAGATAATTTTACAAATTGACATCTTTCGTGTACACAACATTCCTTGTAGAGGACGTACGTTTTCGTGATATTTAAGTTGGAGGCGAGGCACTCCTTAGTAATACTAGGTCTACAATAGTGACTGTTTTAGGGAAAGATTAAATGTATGCCCTCACTCTGTCTTTCACGTCTTTTGGTTTTTTATTCTTAGTTTTGCTACCTCAATCGTCCAATTTTGGTGTTCCTGTTACTTTATCTTTGTGTAAATGTGCATTATTTATCATCGTCTGGCTTATAGAAAGTGTGTTGAGGTAGAACTTCTTACACACAATAATTTCTTTATTTGAAACATAAAACTTGTAAACGAAGGTTAAGAAGGTTTAGAATTTTTTCGAAGGTTTAGAATATTTTCTGTTGGATTTCTTTTTTTCTGGAAAGGATCTAATGTCCTCAGTATGTAGCTGACCTTTTCAGAATGAGTTTCCAATTTGTAAAACGAAATAAATAATCTCTATTGCTCTTCTGGAGTGACATTAGAGTGCAGTTGTGACGACAAAAATTTCCACAATTTGTAGTTTTGTTAAATTGTTAAGCTTGATGATCTTGCCTCTGTAATTTAAATGTTCTAAGCCAGCTTGATGTTTCTTCGACCCTTGCACTTTTTTCCAATTCTTCTTATTACACGATGCCACCAGATTGCGAAAACTTACAGCCACAACACAGCGAGATATTGAGTTCTTAAAACGGATTGAGTCTACTAGATACATGTGCTCCTAACGAAGGGTTAACAATACATTTACGTATTAACTGAAAAGAAGTAAAATCTTAATAATCCGGGTTGTAAACAGGATTTACAGCTTACCAATTTTATAATATTATATCAACATGTGAAGTGGAGTAAAAATAGTTCGTGTCGCATAACCTATAAATTCGTTGATTTAGCAAGACATTCACTCAGGCGTCGTAAGGAATATCCAAATGCCCAATTTTGCCGAACTATTATAAATTCTGGATGGTTACCAATTAAACCCGATAAAGAATAAATAGTTCGATATTTATAAAAATATGTTTATCTTCTTGCAGAACTGTTTTGCTTTAACACAAACAGTGCTTACAGCACTGTTTTGCCTCGGTGTCTCGTCTTCTTCAGTACTGCTTGCCGCATTAGGATCGTATTTAGAACAATAATGCTCAAAAACAGCATCTTCAATTTCACTTTCACACAACATTGCAATTAAATCTGCTTCTCAAAAGATCTTACAATTCTTGGACACTTTGCCCAGCCAACAAGATAATGTCCACATACATGTAAACAGATTGGTTTGCCCGGTGAAGCAGAAAGAACCTTTTTTCCCGAACTTGAACATACGTTTTGCAGATAGAACCATTTTACCTTATCTGTATCTCAGAAACTAAGCTTCGTAGATCAATATAACTTAGAGGTTATGTAAATCTCATCGCTACCTATGTATATGTTATGTAAAAATGTATATCTATATGTAAAAATGTATATGTATATGTATATATAAAAATGTATATGTATATGTTGTTAATATGTCTGTCGCTAATAACCTCAGCAGTTGATGCGACATAAAATAAAATAAATTTTAAAAAATAATAATATTTCCTTCTATTGTCTACGTTGGATGAATGTATAACATCGAACTAAAAGCAAGAAAGAAAAAGCATATGTTCTCGGTCATAATTGAATGATTTTGATGAGTGAGATTGTCCCTTATTCTAGAAATAAATGCTTTGATAAAAATCTAGTACTGTTAGAATAATCAGTAGATTTATAACTTCTTCACTACCAGCCTCTAGCAGTACATTGCAGTATTTACTATCGTAACATTTCTGACAAACACAGTCAACAGTAAATTGTTCCAATCATTATAGTAACCGTTGAAAGGCAATTTTTAATATGATCATCAGATTCCATTCCAACTTCATACTATGTTAGCTGGAAACGTCTAATTTAACGGATGAGTGTTTCAATGGGATTAAAAATTACCGACATTGCTGAAATTCCCTTACCACCGTTTTCTTCTGTATTTATTTTTAGTCTAAAACTTACAAAATATTTATGAACTTATGGTTTAATTCATTCATTTTTAATAGTCGTTTTCAAGAATTACACTGTGACACTAGAGCACCGCCGTGAGATCCTAGGGCGGGACAGGGCTCTGGCCAGACGAAAAAAGTCAGTTTTCCATCGCGCTCTACCCCTTACAAAGATTGCAGAACAATAATTATCGTATATTTCTTATCCTGCATCTGTGTTTCATACCTAAAATTCCCTCTTTAGTTTTCTTTTACATCTCAATTGCATCATCAGCACATGACAGAAATTATTGTTGTTGAAAACCTTGTATATAACATTTTTAATAACTTATATAATATGTATATTTTAGAAAACAATAATTATTATAATTTTATGTAAACATATTGCATTGTACAGAAAGTGTTTTTCTCATCTTTCCTCTCGTTTCCGTCATATTGTGGTGTTCTACGGTTCAGGTATGCAAATACCACGCGCGAGTAAAAGCTTCTCTGTTATTTCCGCGGGTAAAATAACTTTAATCATTAACAAGGCAAATAAATCATTCGTAATGGTCGTTTGCAATACATTATGCAATGAAACTAGAGCAGCGCCCCGAGATACTAGAAGGCGGGAGAGATCTTTTCTCCTCTATTGGCCACGGCTCCAAGAAGTCGCCCCTTATCAGCGTGCTCTAACGCCTAAAAGGATTGTAAAATAGATGGCGAATACATGATTTGTAGAGAATTATATCTACATAAATTTTAAGTACGAAGGTCTTTCAATAATCCGAGTAGTTGTTGAAATACAACCAATTTTTTTTATCAATTTTTTTGTGAAGCTAATATTTTTCGAGGTGGCAAACCTCAAAACCTTCGTTTACGATATCCCAGAAAAAAGTTTAATACAAGAATTTGGAGCATTTTTAAGAAAATTTAGAATGTGTAGAGGTTTTATGTAAAGTATCACCTAAAATGAAAATACTTGTTTGAAACTCGCAGGGCTTCGAGTTTCTTCTTCTTTCTTGTCACTAAAATGCCTCAGACTGGGAGGTCCTACGGTTCGTATCCCGACGGTCGCAGGATTTTTCAAACTACCTACACAGCTGGGACGAATTCATTGGCTGTTTCAAGGAGAATTCTAGAAGTCGGCTGCTCTGATTGGTAGTTTTCCGTGGTTTCTCCGATCAACTCCAGGCGAATGCCGGAGCAGTACCCTAACAAACTGGCCAAGGGCCACGAGCGATCTTTCCTTCCTCTTCCTTGTCCTATCCTCACCCCTTACTTACACTTACACGGGCTACGCTACCGGGAGACCAGCCGGGAGCTTAGAACTTGTTCCCGCTGGGACGCTGTCACGTTGGAGGGAGATACGTGGTTGGGGAAAATTTCCGCAAGCCCACGTAGGTCGGAGCAGATCTGGCCAACCCGCGGAAGATCACCGCCACAACCCGCGATAAAAACAGGCACTACACTTACGGGACCAATGACTAGTCAGGCTTCGCCTTGTTTCAGCTCGAACACGGGCTGGCGCTGTATCAGCTGTCGTGAGCCGCAGTCGTGGGCCCGCCCCATTGCCCCAGGACGGCCGGGGACTCCCAGGAAGCGTCGAACTTCCACGTTTAGCCGACAATCGAATTTTCGGTATCAAGGACCCACAATACATGGAATGCGGTTCCGTAATGAGTTAAGAGGACGTAATTTACTACAAGTAGGAACAATATTTATCCATCTTTTCGTCACCTGGGCCCGGCTGTGAGAGGACAGAAGCTTTCTATACAAAAATTGCAGATGTAGGGCACAATTCTTCAACTTTCTCTTCTTACAAAGTAAAGCGAAAAAGTATAATTTTGACTGGTACGCATTACGTTTTCGGAAGGTGTACATGTCTTTCACATGCTATCGTAGGCTGCAGATCCATTCCCATGCAACCCTCGAACTATAGTATATTTGCAGCATTGACCTTGACAATCAGATGTGGAGGAGAGAGATAGAGGGGAAGAGTGATCACTCCAGTTATTGCAATAAGTACTTTGATAGGAATAATAACTGGGAATTCCATCCTAGCGCAGCAAATGGAATATATTCTAAAATAATTTGTAAAATGCGGAATAGATGCTTTTACTATATTTTCCGTGTGTTTTGCTGTTGATTTATTTCATTTCCTGAAATATTTTAATTGATAAGTTGTGCTTTATTTTCTTTAATTTGTTTCTCTAACAAAATTAATTTGAAAAACTGTAACTTGAGTTATGTGGTGAATTTTTGGCCCTCTATAAGTCGGAAACCTGCCATAACGGACATTTTTGAATGAACCTTCAGGGTCCGTCTTAGACAGTTTTACTGTACACTAACCCAACTATTTTCTTTTCATTTCGTCGTGTCTTGTAATCATTTCGTCATTAGAATAATATAAAGTACATAATTTAAAATATCATTTTTCATACACTTCCGGGCCCTAATGATGAGCAATTCCTCATCTTTAAGGTACAACAACCAAGAAAGTCAGGAAACACTGCAATTCAAGAAATGCTGTTGGTGAATCTCACAGAAAACACACTCGCACTTAAAACGGGTGAGAAAAGATCGGAAAAGAAGGCTGCCACAGTCATTTTATTACCGGAAACAAGCTGACAACAAACCAACAAAACATTTGGTATCAAAAATTAAGTGGAATATTTCTGTAAGTTTTATTAGGAACTAGATTCTCTCACCACATTTAGAACCTATGGCCAACCAATTAGTCGCTGCTTTCCACATCTCTCAGCTCGACAAACACGTTTGTAATCAATGGAGTACTAGGACGAATGATCGTACCATCGCTCGTCGCAAAGGAGGGAATGAAGACGGTATTGGGAAGGAGGAATCGAACGCGGTCCATGGTCCAAGTATTTATCCACCACAGAAAACTACCCATCAGTGCAGCCGGCAGCTAGAATTCTCCAGAGAATGGCTGAATGCTGTCGAGCTAGTACGAAGCTAGTGAGGAAAATATGCCACCGTCGGATCTCGATCCCTAGGACCTTCCGGTCAGAATCGCAGCAGAGACAGCGACAAAGATCCAGCGCCATTGCTGAACATAGACGAGTTTGTGACCTTTGACATTCACCTGTCAACGCGCCATCCTGCACGCGGCGTCTGCCCCAGGCGACCGACCACGCGTTGGCGGCGTCTTTTCGCGCCCGTCACCCCTTGGCGCGGCGCGGCGCGGCGGCGGGAACGAGAAAGTGCGGGAATCAATTCAAAGGACTAAATGTTATCGGAGTAAAATATTTAACTAAGTATACATTGTCTTCGAGACGCGAGAAAGGTGACATACGTAAAAACGATGTCATGTTTGCAGGTGAAAGGTAACATGAGCTTAGCCTTTCATTTCGCGGGAAAAGTGTTTCAGAAAATTACCGTCTGCATTGCGAACAATTTTTAGATACTTTTCTAACTAAAATTTACTAATTTTTAGAAGTAACTAATGTTAGACATAAAAAACTTATTTTAGATTATAACATATTTCTTCGCTGTAGTACAAACGACTATTTCTTATATCGTTCGAAAGTAAAAGCTTGTAAGGTACGTGCATTATAAAATACTACATGTAATATGAATTTGATAGTGTGAAAATCATTGAACGCAAGCACATGTTAATTTCAAATTTGTATTAATAAATACGAAAATACTACCCAATGCTTGTTCAAATTTTTACTGTCATGAAGTTATCTCCATCCTTTATTACTCTTCCAATTTCCAACATTATTTAATTAATGGTTGTGTTGGAAAAATAATGTTAATTGACATGGATATCCTAAGTAAATCGTAGTCCACGTGGTTAAGGAATCCCGCGTAATTATTACTTCGAAGGTTGGTAGAATACGCGATGGATCGAGTTTATAAAAGGGCTTCGCTGCCTGCTCTGCCCTGAGGTGATACTCGTGCGTGGGTTCGGTTCGGTGTTCTCTTCTTCGTCCGCGCGCTCCTGTCATCAACGGAAATGTCCTCCAGGAGAACGTCGCCTGTATGGAAGGTGTTCGTGAGGGTAGATGGAAGTTCCGCCAGATTTAGAATATGTAACCATCCATATTCTACTTCTGGTGGTACCTCTAATCTCCGAGACCACATACGGCGGCGTCACCCCGAACAGGATCAGGGGCTGGAGCTAACAGAGGACGTCCTCCCTTTACCGCGAAGCAGCCTGGAGTCCCAGGCGATAGACAGATATGTGGCACTGTTCGTCGCCAGGAGCTTCCAGCCCTTCAGGATAGTGGAGGAAGCAGGCTTTAAGGAGCTGGTAAGCCAACTTAATCCACGCTACCAGCTGCCATGCCGGCGAACAGTGTCAAACGTAAGTAAATTTTTAAATGATATATTTAGTAAGTGATGGTTAAGACTTAACAGTAATAGATTTATTTTAGCACTTCTCTTATATCTAAAACGTTCATGTCAGTGATAAGCGGAATGTGCTCAGCCGCATGTTTGACGGACTTCTAAAATATTATTTTACAAACAAAGCGAATTTCTTTAAAACATCTTTCGTTAGGTGGCTAAAGAGATAACAGACTTTCGCACCACGTTAGCCTCATTTAACAGTGTGTAGATTTCTGTAGCAGTACGAATAATCAAGCTAGTTATGTCTTGCTTATCTACAGACTCTGATCCCGGGTCTCCAGGCGGAGATCAAATCAAAATTGAGGGAAGCTTTGCTAGGCGCCCGCTGGGTGGCTTTGACCTCAGACACCTGGACATCAAACCGCCAGCAAAGTTTCCAGGCGGTGACTGTACATTTTGTGCCCGCTGGCAAGTTGACGTGCGGGTGTCTGGACGCAGCGTTGCTGCCGGGGAGTCACTCGGCGGACAACATCTCGGCCCACCTCCAACGAGTGATGGATGAATGGCAGATTGCGGGAAAGGTACGTACATTCATAAAAGAAGGATGGCCAGCGAACCTAGTTACGTAAAAATGAGAGGAATTTCAGTAGAAAGGAGATCAGTTTTGATAATCGGGATTCTTCAATGATTTGTACTTTTTCCACACATTTAGAAGCAGATTCAGGCACTTCCTTTAATTCCGCATTGTAGAGTGTGAAAATGCCGACTTTTCAAAACGACGAGTTACTTAACTAAATTGCCACGTGGAATCATTGGTTTTGCACATCCCGGTCCCCTCGCGGTGACTGGCATGTCAACGGGCTTTAAGCGTTCGCCGGACGCGCGCGCGCAGCAGGCAGCGTATCCGCCAGCTGGTCACTGACAGGTCTCGCCGTCGTCGCCGGAACCTCTGCCCTTGGAACGATCAGCTGGGCAGTGGCGTAGCGTCAGGGGACGCTGAGATGCTGAGCATCCCCGTATATAAGAACCTTAAATACTGTATTGATAATCTTACAAGTGGTCTGTTGAGCGAAACACGTTTTGTATTAATTTTAAATTGATTTCCTATGTTTGAATTCGGCGGGCTGTTGAAGCTGGCCTCTGATTGCTTGAAAGCTAAAATACTTCAGCGTCTGCCGCCAGATTGCGACGAGCAATGACGCATGCGCAGATGGCGAGGTTCCCCTCCCCCCTCTTCACCCCTGGCCCAGAGAAACCCGACTGCTTTACGCTAGCGTCTACTGCGGAAAGAACCTCGTTTGTGCACGAGAGCGCAGCACACTTCAGGCGTTCAGTAAATTATCTTTCTCTCTCTCACTTGGGAGTCCCCGCTTGGTCATGGGTACAAACTGTAGAAATAGTGCCTGACTACTATTTCTTAATTAATATCCAAGAAATTGTATTATCTCTTAAATAGATTACATATTATTTAAGTCTGCAATGTATAAATTAACAAATGGTCTTATTGCCATTCGCGTATAAGAATTAAAGCTGAGCCATTGTATAATTTGCTTTCAAGACATCGGCAGCCCTGACTGCTGTGAGGATTTTGTGGGAAGCGCCTACACCGTCGTAAGCAATCGAGATCGTGGAAGTAGTCTCAGTGTATCTGCCTTGTGTTGCGTTCGCCTGTTAGATGAAGTAGTTGATAGTGACATTTTGTGTGTTATTGTTGAGCATCCCCAAACGTGTGAGTCACGCTACGCCACTGCAGCTGGGTCGCCATTGCAGAGTTTGTCCGGTCTGCTCTACACATGAGAAGCTGTACGTCACCCCCTTGAATAGGGACCTACGATGACAAATAATTCCACCTAATTTTACTTCCTCCACGTACGTGAAAACGACAATTGTATGCTGCAGCGAAAAGTGGCGATATTTTCACAACAGTGCTGGTCCTTGAATAAAAAATGTATAATTCTTGATCCTACCTGTAGGATTTTCCTTCCTGTAATACATAGTGATGTCAGAATCTAAATTTTGTGGGTTGGATATTATAGAAAAATTGTGTTATGGGAAAACGTCCACGAATAACACAACACAAGCATCTAAATAATTCAGGGGACTTTCTCTAAAATTGATATTACCTGTATATCTGGCCGAACCCGAGGCCATACGAATTTTGAAAGTATTTTGATTGTGGGGGATATTTTACGTTAAGCCTAAAAAAAATTGAATTTTAAACGGTCATGTCACTGGCCAATCAACTAATAATGTGGTGATACTCTGGGCATTAGGTCAACGCAAGTGTCAAGGGGCCGTCCATAAATAATAATAACGTAACGCTAAAGAGGAAGTGAGGGGGTCAGACGCAGCGTTATGCTGCGTAACATAGGGGTAGGGGGGTATTAGTGTTTCCGTTACTTTTAATTTCTTACATTTTTCAACAGTTGCTAAAATAATTCCTTTTTCGAGGCCTGTGCTAAAAATTAACTAAATATTAACTAATTTATTTGTTTTAAAAACGTAAATAAACTGAAGTTATTAGTTGTAAATTTTTACAATATATGGAAGTATTTTTTCAACTGTTTGTGAATTTGTAAGATTACGAAGAAAATATTCAAAACTGATTTGAAGTGTATTCTAGAATCGATTTAAATTGGCGCTGTAGACTCGCTCTTGCATTATTACCTACGACGGTGGGTGCACTGCTTGTGATCATTTCTCGCCTAAGCATTCTTCCTTCACTCTCAACTTGTCCCAATCTTATTGTTAGGTGCAGCGAGCATCGCCAACAAATTTCTACCTTAATTATCATTACATATAATATTTAACACAAGTAAAATAAAAATACAAATTGTTTTTATTGTGCAATAATTTATTTTCACTTCTTGAATTTACAAGGGGGGGCTGCTGTCGCAAGGGAGAGAGGGATAGTAAAAATACTCCAAATTTACGTTACGTAATTTATGGACGGCCCCCAAAAGTATTCTTTTAATGGTATTTCAGGTAGCGGCCATTGTAACTGACAATGCCGCCTAAATGCAGAAAGCCGTTTCGGATTTAAGAATCTCCCATCTGCCGTGTATGGCACATACTTTGCATTTGGTTATTTATTGGGCCACCTCTAGAGTGCAGAGATTGGTAACTCTCCTGGCGAAATGTGGAGAGATTGTCAGTTTTTTAAGTAAGTTTTAACGGGTCTTTTTTTAAATATATGTGTATATAAAGGATGAAAGATTCGTAATGTTGAAATGTACGTGTTAAACAGGCGCAGCACCCTGGCTTCCGATCGCCTCCGCAACCAGCAACGCTCGGCAAATGCTCCAGAGTTGCGGCTAATCCAGCAGGTCCCGACCCGCTGGAACAGCAGGCTGGCAATGGTGAGAAGATTGATCGAAGTTAAAGATCATCTCATCATTGTGCAGTCTCAGCTGGGCAACGCGCCGCAAGCTCTGACTGGTCAGTGATTATTTTTTGTCATTGTTAACGCCTGAAATTGAAATTACATTTGTTAAGTGTAGAATCCTGGTATATTAAAAAAAACAGTGTTTTAACATCTATTTTTATGTTTCAGCCGACGACTGGTTGATTTTAAAGGACGTTGTCGCCATTCTGGAACCATTTGAATTGGTGACTACCAGCCTCTCGGGAGTGCGTGACAGCGTCACACATCATTCCAATGGTGCAAGGGCTGGTCAAGTCTTTCAACAGAGTGGTGGCAACGACTCCTACGGGGGCTGATTTCAAAGCGGAAGTCGTCCAGGAAATTCAAACTCGACTCCATCGTTATGAGTCCTCAAAAGAATTGACGCAGTTTGCGACTTTCCTGGACCCCAGATTCAAGAAGAGGGGATTCATGTTGCAGGGGATGGCTGATGACGTGAGACAGGCAGTGGAACGCAAGGTAAGGGTAGAGAGGTTTATTTGTAATGTGAGCAAATTGCTTTGACGGACGATACGTACATTATTCCTGCATGCTCTCAGAGGGGTGTAAACACTTCACAGTATACCGTTTGTAGAATTAGTTTTCATTCCGGGCCTCAGATGGGACACGATGGAAACTCCCAACTGTTTTCCCGACATTGTACATGCAACTGTAATGGGAAAGTGGGGCGAGGATGACAGATGATCTATCGCGCTTGATCCCTTTTAGAGGACTTCCCGGTATTGGTCGGAGAAAACACGGGAATCTCCGGCTCTGAGCGGCCGGCGCTGGAGTTCCCTCAATAGTGGTTGAATGTCACCCACCGGTCGAAAGTCCGCCTCTGTCCCGCGTGTTGGGACCTCCCAGTGAACGACACCGACTGCTTCAGGCTCAGAGCCACCATTGCGCCCTCTGCAGCCACTCTGATAGGGAAGTCCTAGGGTTCGAATCCCGACAGTGGCGGATCTTCGATACTACTAGTCGATTTTAGTCGCTGTCTGGATTCTAGCAGCCAGCTGCTCTGATCGTTTTCCGTAAATTGCTTTTCCGTGGTTTCTCCGGTCAATACCAGGCAAATGCCGGAGCAGCACCTTAACAAACCGACCACAGGCGGGCGTGACCTTTCCTTCCTTGTACCATCTTCAACGTTTACTTTACACATGCACTACACTACACGGGTCGGGAGATTAAAGCTTGTCCTCGCTAGGGCGGTGCCCCGCCAGGTGACACTTGGAGGGGAAAATCCCCTGCGAGCCGACGTACAGGTCGGCGGCAGATCACTATCCATCGGGAAGGCACACCGCCACCTTCCGGAATACAGCATTCACTACACTAACGGGTGTAATGGCCGTAGAAGTAGACGTGCCCGTAAATATTACTTAATAAAACCCGGTGAACGAAGATAATAGACAACGATGTCGCAAGAGTTTACGGAAAAAACTACTATTATTCTCTCCATCTTCAATTGACAACACTCTTTATTGTTGCTGTTATGTAACAATCCAGACTCTACTGAATTGATTTCGTTCATCCCTGAAGACTTATATGGGAGGCAGAGCTCCCTTGTGAGCAATCACATTTCTAATAGCTTGAAGTTTCAATATTGCTTCACTTTTCATCATGTGATGAAGTGAGCCTTTCTCCTTGTATCTTTTTTGAAAATGGCTTTCAAGATAGCATATTTGTTGTCAAAACAAGTAATGGTAGTGAATGTGTGTTTAGCGTACCATACAGGGAACAATGAGGGAAAATATAAGATAAAAATATTCATATAAATAATTATATGCAACAAAGTTAGTGGTCTTTTTTTGTTACAAATTACATTCATTATTTTGAAGATATAAGTCTAGAAACAATTTTGTGGGTTACTTTTCCCTATCACATGTAAGTTTCACCTTTTAAATATTAGTTAATGGCCTATAATTTTAGATTTTTTAAAATTACTTCTCTGAAATTCATTATCGAAAAATAGTCTTTTAATGCAAAACTGGCAATTGTTCTTTAATAAATACATATTTGATAAAAACCACCATATCATGAATACGAGAAACCGTTTTAAAGTGTTAAAAACATGTCATAAAAAGTAATGTGTATTGGAACTGAAGTGCTTGCCTTAGAGAAACATATGATTGACATGATATGATAATATCAAGTGGATGATAAAAGTTTTAGGTTTAAAAATATTTAATCTTTCAGTGGAACTGCTGGTGTCATGTTTTGGGAGTGTATGCATTTAAAAAAATAAATGTTCAAGTTTTCTAGTACCTCTACAAAATAGTGTATTATCTTTCATTTTGTCAGATGCCTTGGACCGTAAAGGAATTTTTTTCTCTTGAAAATCATGCACAGCATTTCATCAAAATAAAAGAATGTAGTTACCCAGTTTGATAGTGTTTCTTTGTAAATAATGAATAGCAATAAATAATTTTGAATGAAAAGCCAGGAGAACCATTTGGTACCATTTCTAATTCTGAAACTAGAATATTTATTCTCCGTTCGCCCTAAGAAAAAAGCTGATGTAAACACACCCGAGGTATTCATCCGCCTTGCTCCGATTCTCTATCGCTGATTCCGTTCGCACTACTTTCGGCCATGCGCGCTCGGTATAGTCAGTGATAGCTGGAAAAGAGAACCCGCCTTCTTGCAGAGCACTAGACGAATATTAACATTTCTACGAGCTCCGCAAACGCACATTTTCAAATATTAAGAGAAACTACTTTATAGTAAAACTAATCAAAACACTCTTAACTACCAGTTTGCAAAGTTAAATAAAAAAATACGAGAAGAAAGTGAGCAAGCTAATGTCAATATCTAAATTATATTATTTCGACTGTATTAACTAATATTCACTCTTTAACTTCATGCAAACAATTTACTTACGATCACTCTGCTTCAGGAAGAGGTTCAATTCCTTCCATGTCTGAAGCAGATGATTCGGTGCTGGAAGAACCACCTTCGGTGATGACTAACTCGTCCACAACACTGTCACTGAAGCCATCTACCTCTCACATCCTCTGTTCCTTGTTAATTGTGTGCATAACTGCACTAAACCAGCGTTCTGGCGTCACTCGAGAAATGCCTTGCTCTAGAAGTTCATGCACTTCGCGCAATTTAAGTGTTTTATTGTTGCGCGCTACATGTCCTTTCAAATGGCTCCATACCAACTCAATAGGGTTTAAATTGCAGTGGTATGGAGGTAAGCGAAGAACTTCGAATCCACGTTGTTTGGCAATTTCATCTATGACGTATTTGTCGAAGTCTGTCGAGTACTTTTCAGTGAGTTTCAGGAGCTCCGCCTTTACTAATGTTGTCTCAAAATGTTCTCCTTTTTCTGACAACCACTGTGCAATATCTGCTTTACGCCACGATTTATTCGGACGCCGCAACAGTTTTACACTATGGTAAGGAACATTATCTAAAACAATGACACTGTTCGGTTCTAATAACGAAAGAATGCACACAAACCAATCACTAAATGTATCGCCAGTAATTTCATCGTGGTAATCAGAAGTTTTTTTCGATTCGAAAAAAAACGATGCTCCTTCCACAAACCCTGCTTCACTACCTATGTGGGCCACAATTAAACGCCTGCCCTTTCCTGAAGGATTTTTTAACCCAGTTGAGAGACCAGCTAAGAATACCTGTTTTTTCTGTTTCACTGTCGAGTCAACCCACACCTTGTCCGTAGTATGTCCTTCTGTCACCCACGTTTCATCCAAGTAATAAATTATTTTATTCTGTTCCCGATAGAGCCGAATGTTTCTTAAGTAGTTGCGCCTCCATAATACTATATCGTCTCTGTCAATAATGAGATTCTTTTTCCCTCTCCTTTGGAATACAAATCCTGAGGACACAAATTGTACAAACTGGTTCTCTTAAAACTCGGTAATTCAGGATCGGTGTTCACTGCCTGCAGTACTTTAATTAATGTTGGCGGTTCATTTCGAAAAAAAAGGAATGCACTTGAGAACACACACAACTCACAACAAATTCATCATATGTTTTGGTCACTGGTTTCTTCCGATTTCTTGTTTTCTTTGGAGTTTGAAGATTTCCTGTCTCCACGACCTCTTTTCTTAATTTAAATATACTAGAAACGGATATTCCGGTAAATTCTGCAGTCAAATCAGCGATTTTCATAATAGGAAAGTCCGGATTTTTATGCAAAAATGTATTAAAAACGTTCAAAACCACACGCTTTTCACCACTCCGTAATAATTTCTCGCTGTGGTGTTTCACTACGGAAGGACCTGCACCGCTCTCCGACATCTTTAAGCGAACGTTCCGAACTGCTTGACAAAAATCTCTATACTGATCTGCTCGCTTCGCCCGCCTCCCATCGTGCGTGACCGAACCTGCGTCTGTCATCAGTTCTTAAGGCTAAATGTACCGAAAAAAACTTGTAGGAAAATTCAATAGATCGCAGCACCATCAGCAGGAATTTACTTTACCGATAACGTCTGAACAAATGGTCCGATTTTCGATCTGTAAACGGCATTTGACTCCTGTTTATAATAGAATTTACGCTACGAAGCCCTTTTTCAAAAAAACTAGCAGAAACTCGATTTTTAAAATTTTTCTCGTACTTCCGGGAACAATTTCAAAAATGTGGGCTTATAGCGCGATGGCGACACGCTTCCAGAATCCAACGCCGTGTCAAACATGCAAATCGGATAAATAGGAGCGACGGTAAGTGAAATTTCGAAAAACACCTCACCCCACTCCCCCTTCCCCTTCCACGCCGCCGCGACATTGTTGGCCGGCGGCGCGGTCAAGCCGGCACGGGCGAGCCGGGCGGCGGCCGCCGCGGCGCGGCGACGGGCAAGAAGGCTGAACTCTCGGGGGCAGCAAGCCAGACACCCCGTCACTTCGTTGATGCTTCCGTCACTTCGCATCTCAAGATATTTTTTCCCCACATATGAAACTAGTGATGCTGTAATAGGGGTAAACGGTCTCGTATCATCTTTAATAGTAGTATAAAACTATTATCTTATTCACATATTCCATCTTCCTTCGAATACCATCATAAGAATGTCTGAGGTATCACTCAAAACACCGATCCCGCTTTGGTGCTGATTTCAAAAAGAAAAAATCGAACTAATTGCGTAAATATCACCCATATTCCATCTCCTCACATCGTATTTTAGATATATTGTACTTATAAGATCTTCCATTACCATTTCACTACCGGAAAAAAACAAGCGGAGATAACGCAAGAGCTCTTTTATCCTACGATTCGATTTATCATTTCAAAACGGCGTTTGTCACCTTGATAGAATTCACCTGGTTAATCCTTTTTCCAGTAAAATAACCGAATCGAATTTTTAAAACGTTTTCGTACTTTAGGACAAATTGCACATACTTTCTCATAGTAATCTAATATCTTTGGTCTGGGCCAGTTTTACCATCTTTCCCCATCTTCTGACATCTATCGCCGCCCAAAATACATTTTTTGAACTTTTCTCATTTTTCAGCTTCTTAATGGTAGATACGAAATATTACTTTTAGGATATTAAAGAAGAGTAAAACTTCGTCCTATATAGGAATTTTCATTGATAAATTTGGAGCCGCTCTTAAGAAAATGGCGTTTAAGCGTTACTGTAAATGCGAAAATGGAAGCTTCGGAATTTTCACAAGAATCTTTCGAGTTTTCGAACAACTTCATTTGGTGACATTTAAAGCACTTCTACTCACAAATGTAATAATGTATAAAATTTCTGGAAATGTGAATATTAATGGCGTGAGAGACACTTAAAAATACATTTATTTATTTTTTGAAAAATCAAAAAAATACAGCCAAATTAATTTTATGTTAACTTAAAGAATGCAAATAGCATTCGTACGAAAAGTTTGAAGAAGCAATTTGAGAAAATGGCGTTTGAACATTTGTACAAATTCGGAAGTTTCAGTTCATTTTCACAGAAAACATCTGAGTTGTCGAGGAACTTTTAAGACATAATGTTAAGCACATGTACTCGTAAATGTAATAGTAGGGAGTTTTTTCAACCTCGAACTTTACGTACTATCGATCTTCTGCTCATTCGCAGTGCAAGTTTCGCATCACTTTGGTGCATCTGCGCATGCGCAAAAGATCGATAGTACTTAACGTTCGAGGTGGCAAAAGTTCCCTAATATGAACGAATCGCCGTTAAAGAAAATATTTACTAAATGAAAGGCTAGTCTAAGAATTACATTTTTGTAAGTTTTGAAAAAAACAAAGGAATAGAGCAATATGGCGTTTATGTCATCTCAGAGTACATTAGGTACTATCCTTTCCAAAAGTTTAAGGAAAAAAGTTGAAGTCGATTTTGAGAAAATCTTGTTCTTGTAATTTTTAAAAATTGCACAAATTGCCCTCAATATTGCGCGAAAACTACTAAAAATTTCAAAAAAATGTGCATGACCTTATTGAAAGAACTAAGTATGGAGAACAAATATAATTTTAAGGGAAAATCTCTATCTTCAATTTTGTAGTTGTAGGAAGACGCCGAAAAAAAATTCGAACTTTTGCAATTTTCCCAAAATCAGTCAGCAATGAAAATAAGAGCTATGCCACCTTGAGTGTATTTTACTTTATTCTTACAATTAATTTAAGGAAAGTATTTGGAGTAATGTTTGATTGATTGTTAGTGATTTTGGGCGCGTCAACTGCTTTGGTCATTAGTCCCGTAAGTGCAATGCATGTTTATTTCATCGTGAGGTGGAAGAGATGTTGCCCGCTATGCCGATGGCGAGATCCGGCGCTGACCTTCCGTCCACTAGCGGGGCTTCCCAACCAGGTATCTGCCACCAGCGGGGCACCACCCCAGCCGGGACAAGCTCTAAATCACCGACCGATTTACCTGTCGGCTTGCCGGGTTCTTTCCTAACAAGGTATCTCCCACCAGCAGTGCACGGCCCACAGCCGGGACAAGTTCCAATCCTCCCACTGGTCTCCCAGCATATATGGTAGTGTTGTGCAAGTTGGTGTGTGTGTGTGAAGATAGGACAAGGAAGAGGAAGGAAATATCGCGCGAGGTCCGTTTGTTAGGGAATTTCTTCGACATTCGTTTGATGTTGATCGGAGAAACTACGGAAAACTTCCAATCAGAGCAGCCGGTCGCTAGAATTTTCCGTCAGACATCGGTTGAATTCTACATCTAACTGACAAGCTAGTGTTGAAAAATCCTGCCACCGTCGGGACTCGAACCTAGCACCTCTCGGTCAGAGGCATTGCAGTGACATCAGTTGATGCACTGAGCCACCTATCCTGGTTGACATTTTTGAGAAAATGTTGAAAATGTCCCTGGGGCTTAATAAAAAGTATCTCCAAAAATTAATGAATGTTTTTAAAAATCGCAGAACTTCGACTCAGACCAGATCGACAGGGGTTTATTCAGTTGAGCAAAAATTCTACACATAGTTTAGGCGCTAGTGGTGTTCACATACGCCCAGACAGGCAGACACAGACAGATGGACGGACGAACGGACGTTAAAAAGTCAAAACACACATACACCCTTTCGGGATCTATCAGGGGACTCCAAAACGAGTACTTCCGTTAATATCTCGAAATAGATTTTCCGCAGCATTACATAACTTTGAGTAACTAACACGAGAAAGTAACTGGTGGTGCTACAGAATGGCACAGACTTTCCCGTATTAGTTTTCAATTTCCTATAGTCTCAGCCAGCTATTCGGACTTTGTCGTAGTAAAATTTACTATTTTGTTGGCATGGGCTAGATTTATGGCCTTGCCCCATCTTGCCACCTGCCATTTAATGCACCCAACTTATTTTTTAGGTTTTCTCAATTATTCGGTTTCCTAATGGTAGATTCAAAATATTGCTTTTAGAATATTAAAGAAGACTGAAACCTTGTCCTTTACGACAATTTTCATTCATAAACTTGATACCGTTTTTAAGAAAAGGGTGTTTAAGCGTCTGTGGCAATGTGAAATATGAAGCCCTTTTTCACAGGAATCTTGAGTTTTTTTTAAAATTTATTTTAAGATATTTTAAGCTCTTCCATTCACAAATGCAATAATGTTTACAAATCGCTGCAAATGTGCATACAAGGCATGCGAAATATTTAAAAAATACATTTGTGTAAATTTTGAAGAAAAACAACAAAATAATACAACAAAACTCTTTTGTTTCCTTAGACAGTGCATTTCGCACTATACGTACAAAAACTTTGAACAAAAAATTTGGAACCTTTTCAGAAAAAATTGGCGTTTGAGCGTTTCTGAAAATGCGAAATTTCGAGTTCATTTCCAAAAAAATTTTTAGTTTTCGAAAAACTTTAAATGATATAATTTAAAGTACGTGTGCTCATAAATCTAATAATGTGAACAAATCGCCGATAATGTAAATATAAACGACGTGACAGGCTATTCAAAAAGTTTCATTCGTGTTATTTTCGCAAAAACAAAAGAATAGAGCAAAATAGCGTTTATGTCATCTCTTAAAGTACATTTCGCAATATCCCTACCAATAGTTTAAAGGGAAAAAATGGAGCCGATTTTGAAAAAATCTTGCTTTGTTATCTTTTAAAGTTGCATATATTGCACACAAGATTGCGCCATAACTACAAAAATTGTTTTAAAAAAATTCATGATTTTAATGAAAGAACTAATTATGTACAAAAAATTTCTTAGAAAGGAAAAGTCTCTATCGTCAATATTGTAGTTGTAGGAAACGCCCAAAAAATTCAATCTTTTGCAATTTTCGAAAATTCAGTTATCAGTGAAATCGGACCTTAGCCATGTGTATTTTATTCAATTTTTACGAGAAATATAAAGAAAAAATTTGGAGCCATATTTGAGCAAATTTTTAAAATATCCGGGGGGGGTCGTGTAATGTATCTCCAAAAAGTAATGCACGTTTTTGAAAATTGCAGAGCTTCGAATGACAGTAGATCGACAGCTGTTTTTTGTTGTTGTTTTTTCCAGTTTGGAAAAATTTGTACGCAGTGTAAACGCTAGTGTTGTTCACATACACCAGAGACACTGACGGACGTTTTTCCGTCAATCAATTTTTCGGTATTAAGGACCCACAAAACATGGATTCTGGCTACACCACGAGTTACAGGAAGTAATTTACTATACAACAACACGATTTATCCACATTTTCATTATCAGGACTCGGCTTTGAGAGTTTTCCTGCGCACGATATAACTTTCTCTTCGTATGAAGATTGAGAAGAGAGATAAAGTAAAATAAATGTTCACAATTTGAAATTCCATTAATAAAATATTAATTATATCGAATTTAAAAGTAACTACTTTTTCTGCCTACTGTTTTTTTTATTTCTTTCTATCAGCAATGAAAACAAAGAGATGCACGTAGAAAACGCAGACACGAACAGAGAATCTTTGCAGCACTCTGTTCGAAATCTTTACGTGCAGCACATAGGAATGTCAGCAATTCTGAATTAGTATTAGACAAAATATGCTCATTGCAAAAATATAAACACATTTAAATAAAAACTATTTTTCAAAATTAATTAAATATATTTCCGGAAATAATTTCAAGAAAATTTGGTAATTTGTGAAAATACCTTAATAATTAGCAAATAATAAATATACTGTTAAGCAGATAATAAATGATCAGCAAAATATGTAAAATACGTAATACAGTACAAAATTTGTAACGAAAAATTTAAATATTTTGTTACGATTGCAACAGTTCGCCGAGATTACAAAGTGAGAACAGTAGACAAAACATATGTAATTACATTAGACCCGGACTTTAGCCATGAGATCGACAAGCAGTACCGCGAAACAGAATTTTGACGTTACTGAAGATCATTTTTTTACATGACTAGAGAAGTCTATTTATTCGATTTCAGTGTATTATATGGCGTTAGATTCATGGTGCATCTCGCCAGCGGGCTATTTTACCACTTTTTCAAATATGTCAGCAAGTATAAAAACATTTTAAAAATTCGATTCGGCTATTTTACTGGAAAAAGGATTAACCAGGTGAATTCTATCAAGGTGACAAACGCCGTTTTGAAATGATAAATCGAATCGTAGGATAAAAGAGCTCTTGCGTTATCTCCGCTTGTTTTTTCCGGTAGTGAAATGGTAATGGAAGATCTTATAAGTACAATATATCTAAAATACGATGTGAGGAGATGGAATATGGGTGATATTTACGCAATTAGTTCGATTTTTTCTTTTTGAAATCAGCACCAAAGCGGGATCGGTGTTTTGAGTGATACCTCAGACATTCTTATGATGGTATTCGAAGGAAGATGGAATATGTGAATAAGATAATAGTTTTATACTACTATTAAAGATGATACGAGACCGTTTACCCCTATTACAGCATCACTAGTTTCATATGTGGGGAAAAAATATCTTGAGATGCGAAGTGACGGAAGCATCAACGAAGTGACGGGGTGTCTGGCTTGCTGCCCCCGAGAGTTCAGCCTTCTTGCCCGTCGCCGCGCCGCGGCGGCCGCCGCCCGGCTCGCCCGTGCCGGCTTGACCGCGCCGCCGGCCAACAATGTCGCGGCGGCGTGGAAGGGGAAGGGGGAGTGGGGTGAGGTGTTTTTCGAAATTTCACTTACCGTCGCTCCTATTTATCCGATTTGCATGTTTGACACGGCGTTGGATTCTGGAAGCGTGTCGCCATCGCGCTATAAGCCCACATTTTTGAAATTGTTCCCGGAAGTACGAGAAAAATTTTAAAAATCGAGTTTCTGCTAGTTTTTTTTGAAAAAGGGCTTCGTAGCGTAAATTCTATTATAAACAGGAGTCAAATGCCGTTTACAGATCGAAAATCGGACCATTTGTTCAGACGTAATCGGTAAAGTAAAATTCACTAAACTTGGTGCTGCCACGTGGTGGCGACAAATTGAACTAGTGTCGGTACATTTAGCCTTAAGAAATCAACAGCTCCAGTTACTACCGCACGTGCGTGGGGCGAGTTCGCCTCTCGTCTCTAACGGATTCATTTTTTCCGCTAGAGCTGATACCGAGCAGGCGCTGGACCACGAAGTCTACAATGAGGAGACTCAACTCCGGTGTTGGAGACATGGTGGGGGTATGTACGAAAAACGTCGGCAGCTATTTGAAAAATAATACAAAAAAAACCGAGTCCCTTCGCCTTCAGCGACATCACGCGGCGAAAGAAGGAACTTTTCTCGGCTTTTCTCGGCCACCAATCGTCAAAATTCGTTTGGTCCAAGTGACGCCCACGAAGTCTACAACCAGGCGGTGTACGGATGTGCTTAACAGAAGACAATAAGTTCAAAAGGAAGTAGTAAGTAGTAAATAATTTTGTAGAAAAAATGTTTGAATTAAATTTTGTATATGATGCTTTGCTGCCATTGGCTGTTTTGAAAGCCTTCGTAGTTCTTTCAATTGCCACGTGAGGTCGCTGAAGGCGAAGCGACTCGTTTTTTTTTGTATTATTTTTAAGTAGCTGCCGACGTTTTTCGTACATACCCCCACCACCGGAGTTGAGTCTCCTCGTTGTAGACTTCGTGCGCTGGACACATAACTGTCACCGACATCGATAACTCCTTTTCCGGAAGGGCTGGTGTGGGAACAATGGTCTCCTTATTTTGGAATCTGAGTTATAGATTGTAAGTTTCGTCTGGAATTTTAACTTCGTGAGAGAAATGAACCATTACATCGAAAACTATTTTCTTACGCACATGAGCACGCCTGAGGCGGTATCGTGTCAACTAACCAATGGCAAGCATCTCAAAGCACGTGCATCTGTTTACATCTTATGAACTATTAAATGAAACTGTTTTACACTGACTAATATCGTTATGGAGGCCAATGTAAAGTTGGAAGAGTACAGGTAGTTATATTACTATGGGGGTACAACGCACCCAATGGTTGCTTTTGTATGATTCACTGACAAAGTTGGAAAACAGAAGTGACCGTGCAAAGTTAATACTATATATCAGTTGTGAAATTCTTCAAATTACTAGTTGAATTTCTTATATTAATTTCTACAATCCTTAGGTGACTGGTATACTTAATGAAGAGAGCAGAAACCAAGCCTCGTCATCAGCAGGGGAGGGAAGCCTCAACGAGCACTGGGCGGGCCCTGAAATATTTAGATTCCTCATAGAGGAGGAGGAGAAAGATCATGCAACGGCCACGTCCAGCGCAATATTGCTGTTGAGGCGGTACACAGAAACTCCCCCAGTTCCCATCACCATGGATCACATTGAATTCTGGGAGGGAGAAAGGGCTGAAGGACATGGCTCAGAAGTACCTGTGTATACCAGCCACTTCTGTCCCATGTGAAAGGACATGGATTCTTTATTTCAATATTAATAACATTCAATTTGTACATATTATTTTCTGAAATAATTACAATTTTATGACTTACAATTCTCAATATCACATATAACCCACTTACAAACAATAAATATACACAGTTTACATACTTTATTCATTTCCTAAATATATTAAAATACATAAATGTCACATAAGTAACATATATATCAATTGTACATTTACTGCAGAAGTATCATTATTAATATTCATTTGCCTGTAACTAAAATTCAAAATGGGGTTGGATATGTGTCATTCATTGTAAAATTGCTTTGACTATGAATTTATGAAGTAGAATAATTTACTTTTGAGAAAAGCTTTATGTAATTCTTGTAACTTTTCATGACATCTGGTGACAGGTAGAATATCTTAATTTCTGCTTTTGTAGGGATTATCTCACACAGAGTATTATGAGTTATGATTGTGTTATTGTCTATTTGTAGTGCTATGGTGGTGCATAGAAATGGGCCATGTTGTGTTTCAACTGATAACATTATGGTTCTGGATGTTGATAAACATGGGAAGGCAAGACTTTTAAGTTATTGAAAGTATTTTTTATGCGAAACTCATGACCCAAATTGTGCTATGGTTGTCACAAATTGTTTTCGTAGTTTTAACATTTTTTTCACCTGAAATTTACTTGCGTTTTCCCACAAACCGAAATTTTACTGTGAATGAGTTTCCATACTATTCATGAAACGGTTTACACGCTTCTCAGTTATCTGAATTGTATTCTCACTATTAACGCCTATATATATATATATATATATATATATATATATATATATATATATATATTGAAATATACCATTCTCACGTCTCATCAAGATTGTGGCTGTAATTATGTCCTGTTCCAAATTTATTAAGGTTTGGGCGCCAGAAACAGGTTACATGAATTACTATCAAAGTTTTTCTATCTAATTTTAACAAAATTATCTAAACATCCAGCTAGCTTGGGTCGATGGGTCCGGATACAAATACTCGCTATCGCCTCGATAGCCGATTACCTGATCTGCCAACTATACAGTATGGCGTGGAATCTGAAATGTAATAATTATGCTTTCAACTAATTAAAAATTATGATTGACAAATGAAAACAAAATTCAACAATTTATTTAACTTTTAAATTAAAACAATTAATTAGATGGCCATGACCCCTTTTGAATAAATTGTCTCTTTTATACTGCAGTATTTTTTTACCGTTCTTGCATGCCAACGCTCCGTAGTCGCTTCTCACTTGGCCGTTGTTAATTCCAAGTTCCGCTTCTCTCTTCCGGTCTTGCGCCGCCGCTGACACGTCCAGTCCACACTGCCTAAACTATCTGTTAGTCTTGTCCGACGCTCCCGGTTCCTAATCTCTCCCACCGGTTATGTAGACTATTGAAGTCCAACTGCAATGTCCGAAAATCTGAACAAGTCCTCCGAAAATCACTTCTGGTAAATTATTTCAAAGTCCGAAAACAAACTATCACTTCTCTCACAAGACAAAGTCCGAAAACAAGCTATACAAGTCTCACTTTCCCACTATATTGCCTACAAACGATCTTTACGCTACGGCACCCAGAGTCAGAATGTTCGATCTATACTCCACGACACCCAGAGACGGAATGTACGATCTTCACTCTACGACACCCCGAGTCAGAATGTTCGATCTATACTCCACGACACCCAGAGACGGAATGTACGATCTTCACTCTACGACACCCCGAGTCAGAATGTACGATCTTCACTCTACGACACCCCGAGTCAGAATGTACGATCTTCACTCTACGACACCCCGAGTCAGAATGTTCTGTTTAATGCATTTTTAACCCCTTCATGGCTCGGTCGGCGTCCATCCTTCTATTATTTCAAAACACGGCGGCAACATTAGACTATCTGATCTTTTATAGCCAACCCGTGCGTCTCTTACACATCCGAGTAGCCGTGACTTCCGTCAGTCATTCGTTTTTGCACCAATTATATCTTAGGTTCTTCAGCCCTCTAGCCGGCGTCCTGACGTCATCAAGGCCCGTGAATAGTTTGTTGACCTTGCCAACCTCCGCGCCGTCGTTGCTAAGTCCATATACCGCCATATTGTATCCCCATTTATCTACCCCATGTATAGCTAACATCATTAAATAAAACCTATCATATTCTGGTATATCACAACTTCCCCTCTCCAAGCGTCATTTGGTTTGCTACAACATAACTAAATGACAAGACTACAATAAACACTTTCTTCTTACTTCACTACGCTATATTCACTGACACTTTGCACTTTACACAACACATATCTTGTATCTTGCAGCCTTAAACTATTTACATTTGTTTTGTTAATATGCCAACATAGTTTTGAACCATCTCATTGAGTATAGATTATTGCCTGCTATTTACTTCCGTCTTATATCCATCACATGTTAATTGAAAATTTTTTTCACATTCTAACAAATAGATGTAACAACACAACAAACACTATTACACACTATTATATACAGATACTATTTACAATGATTTATTCCTGGACAAAATATTCAATCATGGGTATCGTCCCTTTTATACGGCTTCATATTTCTATAATTGTATGTCCCCATTTCGTCCAATTTTGGCGGTTTTTCATGACGAGCGATGGTTTTGCTATTGAGTTTTCTAGCATCGATACAAAATCTGATTTTATTATCTTTCTTTCGTACTATTACTATCGGGCTCACATACGGTGTCATAGATTTTTTTATGATACCATCCTCAAGCATCATGTTTATTTGTTTACGTACTTCGGCTTTAAATACATGTGGGATCGGGTATTGCTTTACATTGAAGGGTTCCTCATCCATCAATTCAATTTTAAATTGATATCCTTTTACGGGCTCCTTTGAACCTTCAAAAACGTCTTGATATTCGCTAACTAACGTTTCAACGGAATGGCTAACATCTACTCCATTTTCGTCGACCGCATACTTGGCTGCTGCGTGAATCTGGTCCCTGGTCTCTTCAATTAGTTCTGCAATATCACAAATACACAAATCTTCGCCCTCCTGGTCTTTGATCCCCAAACAATGTTGTTGCCCTTTGTCAGTTCGTAACAATATATTCCTGTTACCTACATCGATCTTGGCGTCACACATCTTTAGGCCATCAATCCCCAAAATGATTGGACGAATCAAATTTTTTATAATTATTGCAGGGAACTGTATCGTCACCCCTTGGACTTCCACCTCCACCCAAATTTGCTGACTTCTTGTTTCGATGCGCCTCCCGTTAGCCGTACGAATATTTAATTTTCTAGCAGGTAATTCTTCAATCTTATTCCCTTCTTTTTTCAGTTGCTTATATAATTCTTCCGATACCGCACAAACATTTGCACCAGTGTCAATTAAAATATCTACCGGTATATGCCGAAATATCCCCTTCAACACCAAACACGTGCTATTTTCCGCCCGTTCGTCTGTCTCTTCCCTTAACAAATCTTCTGCTGCTACCTCAATGCTATTCAACTCTGTAATAACCATCATCTCATCAGTCTTATCGTTCGAAATAACCCGCCTATTTACTTCGAACAGTGGGAGTTTTCCTGCTCTATTGCATTAATTTCTATCTGTTCGTATCACTTATCATCTTTGGATCTTCGCGAGTAACTATTTCCTGTCTTTTTAGCTTCTCTCTTGGCATCATTTCCCCACTCGCCCTTCCCTTCTAAACTATCATGTCCTTGGCGATTATCATTATCAGCTATTTTTCCCGTTCCATTATTCTTTCCATTCATGCTATCATGGTATCCGTTACTATTATTCCGTTCATATTCGCCATTCAAAGTCCGATCGAAGAGGCTTAGCCGTTCCACTAAGTCTTCATAATCTACAGGTATCGAATTCCATAGCAAATTTTGAATACTGACTGGCAATTGACGAATAATAATTCTAATTAATTCATTATTATCTATCCCTTCTTCGCAAGCCTTGAATGCGGCAATTTTGCGTGTTGCAAAATCACACATGGTTTCCGCCCCACCTTTCCTATATTTTTCACTCATCAATTTATATTTTAAATCAAATTTATGATTCTCATTCCAGTAACGTTTTAAAAATTTCTCCTTCCATTCTTTATAACTCGTTGGTTCCGGAATTAATGATGTCAACCAATGATGGGCTTTAGATGACATTGCCTGCTCGACCATATGCAATTTTAACCTGTCAGGAATATTATTAATCATAAAGTAACTTTCTAATTTTGAGATGAAAGACCATGGTTGCTCCTTGATATCCCCATGGAATTTTAAATAACTTGGCAAAACTACCGCGGATGCTGTAGTTATTACATTTCCCTGCGTGCGTGTTAGGACTTCATTTTCCAACTGATCTATCTTGCCTTTAAGGTTTGCTATCTGTTTTTCGGATTCCAATTCCTGCAAAGTTTTAATATTCCTCAGCCCCTCTTGTATCTGTTGTTCTACCTTACTATCTGTAACAACTATTTTTAATTCAATATTTTCTATTTTGTCGCCATGTTGTTGCGATATCTCATTTAAATATTCTATACGCGATTCAGCGTTCGTCATTTTTTTACATTGTTGGTTTTGTGTAAGTGCTAATGCTGTAACATTTTCCTGTAAAGCCCCAACTTCAGAATTAATTTTATTAAAACATTCCTTTTGCTCTTTCTGAATTTGATTTACTTGACAATTAAACGCATCCATTTTTGAATAAATATTACTAAATTCATTAGCTGTATCGGTCCGTAACTGCGATATCTCCTCACATATTGCTTCACGAAAATTCTTAAATTCCTGAGTCGTTTCTATCTTTATATTTTCCAATTTAGCGTTCATGTCTAAAGTCAATCCTTCCAACTTAGCATTATTATTCTCCAATTTAGCGTTCATATCTAAAGTCAATCCTTCCAATTTAGTATTCATTTCTGCCTTCATTTCAGCTAACATTTTAATTATTATCAAGTTACTAGAATCCGTATTGTCTACTGGAGCTGCCGCTACTTCCTTTTCTTTCTGTTCTACCTCAACTAATTCTCGCAACATGTCTCCTTCGGGATTCATACCGTTAGCCGCCACATTATCTATTTCGACATTTTCGGAACGTGCTGTCTTACTTCTAGTCTCCATCTTGAAATTATGATACAAATTAAAATTCTCACTATCAAATTCTCCTCAATGAAATGGTTTTGGCTTTTTTTTTATAATTACAGTTAATTTCATATGTCAATCAATAAATTTCTGATTCCTTTTTGATCAATTTGTTATAATTTATAATAATTCCTTTAAACGTACTTCACTTTGTTATAAATTATAACAAAATATGCCCCAGTTGGCGCGCCATTTTGAAATATACCATTCTCACGTCTCATCAAGATTGTGGCTGTAATTATGTCCTGTTCCAAATTTATTAAGGTTTGGGCGCCAGAAACAGGTTACATGAATTACTATCAAAGTTTTTCTATCTGATTTTAACAAAATTATCTAAACATCCAGCTAGCTTGGGTCGATGGGTCCGGATACAAATACTCGCCATCGCCTCGATAGCCGATTACCTGATCTGTCAACTATACAGTATGGCGTGGAATCTGAAATGTAATAATTATGCTTTCAACTAATTAAAAATTATGATTGACAAATGAAAACAAAATTCAACAATTTATTTAACTTTTAAATTAAAACAATTAATTAGATGGCCATGACCCCTTTTGAATAAATTGTCTCTTTTATACTGCAGTATTTTTTTACCGTTCTTGCATGCCAACGCTCCGTAGTCGCTTCTCACTTGGCCGTTGTTAATTCCAAGTTCCGCTTCTCTCTTCCGGTCTTGCGCCGCCGCTGACACGTCCAGTCCACACTGCCTAAACTATCTGTTAGTCTTGTCCGACGCTCCCGGTTCCTAATCTCTCCCACCGGTTATGTAGACTATTGAAGTCCAACTGCAATGTCCGAAAATCTGAACAAGTCCTCCGAAAATCACTTCTGGTAAATTATTTCAAAGTCCGAAAACAAACTATCACTTCTCTCACAAGACAAAGTCCGAAAACAAGCTATACAAGTCTCACTTTCCCACTATATTGCCTACAAACGATCTTTACGCTACGGCACCCAGAGTCAGAATGTTCGATCTATACTCCACGACACCCAGAGACGGAATGTACGATCTTCACTCTACGACACCCCGAGTCAGAATGTTCGATCTATACTCCACGACACCCAGAGACGGAATGTACGATCTTCACTCTACGACACCCCGAGTCAGAATGTACGATCTTCACTCTACGACACCCCGAGTCAGAATGTACGATCTTCACTCTACGACACCCCGAGTCAGAATGTTCTGTTTAATGCATTTTTAACCCCTTCATGGCTCGGTCGGCGTCCATCCTTCTATTATTTCAAAACACGGCGGCAACATTAGACTATCTGATCTTTTATAGCCAACCCGTGCGTCTCTTACACATCCGAGTAGCCGTGACTTCCGTCAGTCATTCGTTTTTGCACCAATTATATCTTAGGTTCTTCAGCCCTCTAGCCGGCGTCCTGACGTCATCAAGGCCCGTGAATAGTTTGTTGACCTTGCCAACCTCCGCGCCGTCGTTGCTAAGTCCATATACCGCCATATTGTATCCCCATTTATCTACCCCATGTATAGCTAACATCATTAAATAAAACCTATCATATTCTGGTATATCACAATATATATACACTATATATCTGTGTATATATATACACAGATATATAGGGTGGTGTACGTAGCTTTGCGTGTTGTTTGCTGTTTGTGGTGCTACAGCGTAATTATTTTGGGACGTAGTGGATACTTGTCCGCTGCTTACGATCCAAAATTCTTTTTCTTTTCAAGAAGTGCAATAATAATTTAACTTTGCAAATTGTGTTCCACATGATGAAACAACTGTGTTAAATGTCAGTTCACGCCAGTATGCAAGTATGCCACAAGTGAATGATCCTGAACTGGGCAGTGAGGTACCAACTGACCATATGTACTTGCCATCAGTACACAATCTTGAAACTAGATTGTCTCCCTATGTTGTGGACATTGTAACTTATATTGGAGGATTTTTAGTTGCAAAGTCTCTTGCTTATGTGGACTGTAAGCTAGTTCTTTGCTGGACTGATAGTGATGAAGGATCATATTCCTTCATTCAGAGGAAGGATGATTATAGACTGAAATACCTTTCTGCAGATGTTATAAAAATCTGCAAAAGAGCAGAGGTAGAAGTAAGAATACTTCAGGGGAGATGTGACATTTTTAAAAAGGCAGCATGTAGTACAATTGTAAATAGATGTCTGAGAGAATTTGTGAAAAGTACTGTTTTTAGTAATTTAACATATTGTAGCGTCATGCACGCTCAAACGCGCAGACGGTAGAATTTCACCGGATGTTGAACAAAGGGCTGGCCATCTGGCGTGGTGACGCGCAATGACGCATCGGTTTTTCCGAGCGCGTAGCGTCGTTCTCAGGTGCTGGGACGGCAACGGTGGCGGGGGAAGACGCCAGGGCGCCTTTAAAAGCCAGGGGACGAACGCCCCCCTTTCTTCTTTTCTGTTGTTCGAGCTGTGTGAGCAGGAGGCTGTGCGTCTAGCACGCGGAGGGGAAGCCGGCATTAGTTTGTCGTCAGTCGTGAGACATGTAGGGTTGTCTCGGCAGAGCGGTGCATCACACCGAGGGGAAACGTTTGTTGTTTGGCGGTGTGGTAGCACTGTAATATCACTTCTTGTGGTGGGCTCTATTTATTTAGTTAGTAGAAGACAGTGTATGGTGTTTTATGACTTCAGTCAGTGTTTTTTATTAATAAACCAACTGTTTATTCTACCCACCCTCGTCTGTGTTTTAATACATCCGTATGACACCACAATATCATATTATTGGTCAAGAGGCCATAATGAATCACAGGATGTATTTAATTAAGGCAATATTGTTTAAATATATTGACATAAGATTAAAACATGTAGGAAGAGAGCACACCCAAATTTACCAAAAAAATAGTATTACATCAGTTAACAACAAAATGATTTTATTTAGAGGGCATTAATCCTATGTGTATTTACTGGTGTAAGTTGTGTTTATAGTATGTTAGACTTAGTAATTTGTATGATTGTAATTGATTTTTATTAGTAAATTCTTTGAAAAATATGTACTTCAGCTTCCAGGTCAAAGTTCCCCATTTCGATCAGGTTTTTGTCGAGTTTTCCTGATCCATTGAGCAAATGCTGAGATGTCCCCTTGTTTTGCTTTTGGACATAAATGTAGCTTCACTATGCCCACGGTTTCTTGAGCTTACTTGCTAGTAGTGGTAGGAGTAAAGTCAGTATCATGTTACTGTTGTTAGTAATAAAAGAAAAAAAATAAAACATGCAGTTTGTTTATCGATGCAAATAGGTTTTATATAACTTGGGAGGGGAAATGTCTAATGTTATAGTTAAAATATTGGGAAGAGCTTCTTTGAAGCTCAAGAAAATGAGTACAGATGGTACTTTTCCCTCCATATATCACCTACAGTTTTTGACTAAATCAAAGGTGAAAGCTTTTTTCCCTCTATAATTCCTTGAAATACCATTTTGATAACTTGTATTATAAATGTCACTGATGTGGATCTTCAATAGTAGAATGTCTAACATTGAGTAATAACAGAAATTTGGATTAATGCATCCCATGGAGTTAATTTATTTTACAAATATTTTTTATTTATAGTCCTATGTAATTGGTACTTGTAAAACAGGTTTAGTGGAGTATGTGGTTGAAAGTGCCAAGTTGGACAAAAATCGGAATTTTTATGTACTTGAGCAAATAGAGCAGAAAAACATAAATTCACTTTTCTGCTATAAGGAACATTTTTAGGGTTGTTTAATAAATGAGGAAATAATGCTGGAATGAAACATATTACGTACGTATAAAAATAAATCATTTAATGCGAGACGGGTGTTCTTGTAGATACCACCTAGCAAGACCATATTCAATTCAATTGAAGATGGTCTTGCACCTAGCTGTCGCAAAGTCACGTGACACTGGCGAGAGAGATGTTGATACCCGCCCGGGCCTTCTGCGCAGCCCGGTGCGCACTCTAGTATATCTCTCCTCTATGATGGGGCATGTCAATAAAATGGAATATCACGGTATTTCGCGTCGTTCTTAATTGTGCCGCTAAGAGTCGCATGATCGTGACAGTATCAAGCAGTGTTGACGATCATGTGACTCGTGGGGGCACAACTGGGAACGACGCAAAATACCGTGAGATATTCAATTTTATTGGCACACCCCGTGCGCCAAGAAAGAAACACCGAATTTTAATTAGGCAGTTTGACGTAAAAGATAAATATATTGATTTAAACGATTCATAAACGCATATTATGTTCGTTTATTTTGAATTGTACTAAAAGTTCTGTGATTTACAAAATGTTAATTACAATATTGATGAATATCCTTTTTCCGGAGATATTGAAAGAGCCGCCTCGAGAGTTGCGATCCACCAATCATAGCGCAGATTCCGCGACAGAATGTAAACGATTCCTTTGGATTCAACGACTCGTTTGGAAAAGGAATCGGACTACCGATTCAATCAAAAGTTGGGGAACCTCCGGATAACATCACTAATGTGAAGCGTCAAGAAATAAAAACAAAAGTATAAGTTTTAAAAATATTGATTGGCTACCGTAAATAAACTTGCCAGCAAATATTTTGTGGAGTTACTAGAAATGTTTAACCCTTACAAATAATTATGACCGCTTTGTCGACACATGCAACGCAATTAAGTTTTGACCTGAAGGTTGACGAATTCGACTGCTTTACAGTTCTTCAGAGATTTGTGGAATAATGTCGGAGAATGGTGCAGACTTTGACGTTGAGCAAAAACCAAGTCAGGATTTTTCCTTCAAATTAAAAGGTAAATCGTGCCTGTCATTTAATCCGTGGGCAACTAAAAGTATTTGGTTATGGTTTTTCGATCACTATTGTGAAGTTGTATCCTTAATTTCTTGGAATTTTGCACATTTTTTTAAAAACAATTGATATCAACTCAAGAGCATATTTGACGGAAGTATCTTTACCCGTTATATTGCAGATAGTTCAAGCAGAAATTATCTTTGGAGGAATTCAAAAGATCTTAGAGCTACTATGTTGTATATGATTATATCCATTGTGTAGTTAATGGGAATTGGCCCAATAAATAAAATTTATGTCAGTTAGCCGACGTTTCGGAGTTATATTTCTCATCCTCAGAGCTGAATACATTTACAACACAGATGGGTGTATAAACACTAATTACACTAAACAATGTGTAAACACTAATTATAATCAAGTAAGTGTGCTGAAAGCACACATTTCCAATCACAAATTGTATGTTCTATGTATATAAATACACTTCCAAAATTAAACATAAAAAAATTAAAATGCAATTGAAATATTCCCTGCTTGAGAGTAAAAAATCACACAACCAGCTCTTGTGGCTCTGAGTATTGGAAAAATTATGAATATGGTTGTGTAATTTTCTACACCCCAGCAAGGTATGTTTTGATTGCATTTTAATTAATTTTTTTTAATGTTTAATTTTGTAATTGTATTTATATATATAAAACAAACAATTTGTGATTTGTAATGTGTGCTTCCACCTTACTTGATTGTATTTAGTGGTTACACATTGTGTAGTCGTGTTTCTACATTGTGTAATTAGTGTGCCATAGTGTAATTAGTGTTTACACTTTTAACCATGTTGTAAATGTATTCAGCCATGAGGATGGAGAAATAAAACACCAAAACATCAGCTAACTAAAATAAATTTCATTTATTGGACCAATACGTATGAACTACGCAATGGATTCCACTACAGATGGCCATGAAATACAGCAGATATATGGTTATATCAGTTTTGTGTTGTTGCAATCCAATTTACTTTGTAGTTACATTTCCTTTATATTCATGTGGTGCACATTTACTTTGCAAGTGGAAAATTACTTGTTTAGTAAGCAAGTACGTTGGTCAATTATTAAATAAAAGCCTGTTACATGCCCATGTTTCTTTATTAGACTTCCATCAGAACGTGGAATTTATTGTTGATGTTATTTCACAGCTTTTTACTTTCTTTCTCCTTCCCAGTATTCATTAATAATACAGTTCACTATACATGACTCACAATAGCTGTGTTCTAATATTATTAATAAATTTCCAACCCAAATGTAGAGGTGAAACTTAGGTTTTTGAAGCTTGGTTTTACTTTTAAAATAGACCTAACTTCCAGGCATACTCTAACACATTTACAAAAGAGATAAAGAAGAAATAATATTTGTGAACTTGGCTTGTGTATTTAAGCATTTTCAGTAATAGACATTTTTTTAAATATTCACTATAATTTTAAAAATTATATTCTGAAGCAAATTCAAAGTTTCAATTGATAATATGTGTTTCCAAAATCTTAAAGAATCGTAAGCCAAAGCAATTTAATATCAAAAAAAAGTAATTTTCATCTTCAACACATGATTTTGTTTTTAATAAATTGAGAGGTTATTCTATTATAACTTGCATTTCATATGCAAGAAAAAATAACTTTTTAAATTTAATTTATTGTATTAGAGATTGGAAATGCTTAAATGACTTGCAGACTGAAGAATAGATTGTCCTCTTCAAGATTAATGAATCAAATCTTGAAAAGTATGATAATCCATTTCGCTGTGTGGACTTATTGTATGATTTCCAGTCCTTAAAGTAATAAATTAAATGTAAAGTGATTTCTTTTTTTTCAAATGTAATGTAAGTTCCCGAGAAATTAAACTGGGCCAAATGATTTGTGCTGCATCTTTTTTGTCGAAGTTTGGCTATAGAATTTATATTTGCTTTTGGCGTAGAATGTGAAACCAAGTTTTGAATGAACTGTAAGAAGAAAGGAAATTGCACAAGATTCGTAAAGTGACCAATATTGTGGACAGTCAGTGTGAATGTTACGTGTACAATACAAATGGGTATGTTTGTTTAATTACTGATGTAATGTGTTACTTAGTAAGTTAGGTGATTTTTTTGTTGCTTTTTTTAATAGTGACTTAAATTTGAGAATGAACATATGAGCATATCATGAGATGTTAATTAAGTACCAATGTGCCCTTGCCTTATTCAGATTTGTTTCTGTTGACTTATTAATGCTCCCAATTTACATTTGAAATTATATTTACAAATGTAATAAATGAACTTGCCTTAAAAGGATATTTTTGAATCAGATGATATTATAACTAAGTAATGATAGATTTTGCACCTCAAATGGAAAACTAACACAACTGCATGTTTTTCAGTATAAAGCCATTTCAAATGAGTCTTGTAAATTATGCTAGGCACTTAGTGATTCTGTTTTAACATGCATTTGTTTTTAGAAGACATCTCGTGAGTCAGTTGTGCACTAGTGTTTTTGTGTGATCTGCAGTCTTCAATAGTAAACTATCATACGTGAACATTTTAACAAATGCTGGCCCATTAGAAAAACATGCCACAAGTGGCAGGTCAGTCATTTATGTCAATGAAATTGGAAAGTGTTAGACTTTTTTTCTTTTCAGGAAAGAGATATAAAACTTATTTGTTCGTTAATATAATGAAATTTAGGAGACAGGTAGCATGTAAACGAACAGATAGAATAATAATAAAATAGTGGCAGTAGGAATAAAATGAGGAGGGAAAAAACATTTTTTTCTACTTCTGAAAAATTCACACTACCAAAACATTTTTGTAGTGTGATATGATAAACATATTTGTCGAATATCGTCAATTGTTCAGATGCTTTTCCCTTTCCACAGGCCTTGGATATGCATGCTAACCTTTAAATACAAAATTTACATGTTAAACAATAACTAAAAGCTGAAGTCTTTGTGGTTGTGATCTGTGATTCAGATTTGCAGCTTGTAAAGGACACAAGGCAACTGCTTGGCGTAATATGATTCATAATTTGGTGAAATTTCCCTCTAAATTTATTTTGCAGCCCAAAATAAAACAATATACTAAAAACTGTTAAATAACTAAAAACTATAAATGAAGTTGATGTTGAATATTAAAGCTAGACCATTAAGGTGTGAGGGTGTGAAATACTACTTTCAATCTTTCTCTTCATTTTTCTTTCTCGTACTCTTTCTAATATAGCGAAAGTTATGTAATGCTGCGGGAAGTCAATTTTGAGCTTTCAACGGAAATACACGTTTCGGGGTCCCGTGTTAACGGAAAATTGTTTCTTTTTTTCCAAAGCGTCTGTCTGTCTCTCTCTGTCTATTTTTTTGTTTTGTTTATGGGAACGAGGAAACCTCTTATAGCCACCACGATATAACTTCGTGGTAGTGTAGGAGCCCCAGCCGGTTTACGCACTAAAACCGCCACCCTTGTTCAGACCATCCTCCCCCTGCGGAACCGCCGTTAGGCGTTACTTCTCTGAGGGCGGTCTTAGCTGCAGCTCTTCGCCATTTTGTAACTTCACATGTCATTTCTTTCGTCTTCTCCCTTTTTTTGTCATAATCGTGATAATATATTCTTCAATCTGCGACCATTTTGTTTCATTTTCGAGCATTTGAGATACCATTGTTTCATGTGTCAATTGGGCTTCTAACTTAGACTCTAGAGTTTGCCTTTCACTTCTCCAGGTCTCGCACTCAAAAAGGGTATGCTCTGCATCATCTCTCTGATTGTGGCAGTACTGCACCTCGCATCCTGGCAGTATCCGAAGCGGTGTAGATAATAATTAAAATTACCATGTCCACTAATTGCCTATGTTACGCAGAATTTCAGCTGCCTGTGTGTCTTGTCGATCCATTTATTTAATCCTGGAATTAGTTTATGTGTCCACCTTCCTGTTTCTTCATTGTCCCAGCGCCTTTGCCAGCTTCTCATGAGCTTCTCCCTGGCAATTTTTTTACCTCTTTCGTTGCTTTTCGTTCCATGCCATCTTGTTTCAGTGTATTGAATACTTCTGTTCTTTCGAGAGCTATGAGGTTATTTGGTGGGATTCCTGCTAGGACCAACACTGCGCTCTGCGAGACCGTCCTATACGCCGAGATTACTCGGATCGCGCTGGCTCTCTGAACAGAGTACATTTTTCCCCCAGCTCTGTATCTCCAGACTGCCCACACCGGTGCCACGTATAGCAGTTTGGCGTGGACGACGTTGGAGAGAAGTCTCCTCTTAAGGTGTTTCGGCCCTCCGATGTTTGGCATCAGTAGTGCGAGTCCACTTCCAACTCTTGCTGCTTTCTGAACCATGTGGTTCAGACGATTCAGTTATGGCGTGTACCCGGAAGTTGATTTTCGAGTCAATCTCAACTCCCAGGTACGTTAGACTGTTCTTCCATGGAATTTCCGTGCCTGTAACGATGAGGTTTGGTATATTTTCTCCTGTCTGTGACGAGTACGGCTTCGGTTTTCTCCGTTGCCATTTGAAGACTCCTGTCTAGCCATCTCCTGACTCTATCTAGGCTGTCATTTATTATGATCTGCATTTCCTCTGCCGTCTCCGATTGACTGACGATGATTGCGTCAATTGCGAAGCCTACCAACTGGATCCCTTTTGGGAGGCTCATTTCGAGGAACTCATCATATAAAACGTTCCACAGAAGTGGCTCGATTTTCGATCCCTGTGGCACTCCACAGGTCGCTTCCTTCTCTAGCATATTACCTTTGCAGGAATAAAGAATGTCCCTGTATTTGAGGTAGCTGTCAACCATTCTAAGCGGGTAGTCTGACGTATTTTTCATCTTTAGAGCTTCCAGAATATACTATCTTGCAGAGTTAAATGCATTTCTTATGTCTATAGCGATAAGAGCACAGAAGCCGTTTTTGCCTCGGGTAGCCACTTTGCCATTTTTGGCTAGTTCCACTACTATTTTGATGGCGTCAATCGTCGACCGGCCTTTACGGAATCCGTATTGCCTTTCTGAGAGCCCATTTGTTCCTCGTAGATGTTCCTGAAGTCTTTGAAGGAGAAGACCTTCAAGGAGTTTGCCCATATTGTCTAGAAGACGGGTCTGTACGAAGACGTCTGGTTGAAAGGTTTGTATCCTTTTCTTAGTAGGTTTAGTTTCTGCCGTTTCCATTTTTAGGGAATTCTTTCTTCAAGCATGCATTGAAGACATCAGATAGGATTTCTGGATATACCTCGATTACTTTTTTTTAGAACTTCATTTGGTATGCCAACGGGACCAGGGGCTTTTCCATTCTTTAATTGCTTTCCCAGATGCTCCAACTCTAGCCTTGTAAAGAGTAGATCCGTCACTTCACAGTTGTCAAATGTATCTCTTATCCAGTGGTCTTGTTTTGGGAAGAGATCGTTAATGATCTTATTGACCCATTCGGGGTCATCTAGTCCAGGGATGTTCTGGGAGATCTTGAATTTGTTTGTTACAATGTTATAAGGCAGGCCCCATGGGTCATTTTGTACCTCTAGAATTAGACCTCTCCAACACTCTTCTTGTCACCTTCTGATAGCTATTTTAAGCTCCTTCCTTGCGCATTTATAATGCGTTTGAAGTATCGGGTCGCCATTTGATCTAGTTGTTTTCTTTCTTGTACAGAGGCATTTCTTCCTTAAGTCTGCGACCAGTACATGGGGGTGTTTTATTTCTTCTCGGCATAGAAGTTTCACATGCAGCTACGATTTTCTCATTCAAAGTTTTCAATTTGTTTTCAAGATTGCTTTCGCTTCTCGCCCATTTGAGTTCATCTATCAATTTTATTTCTTTAAGGAATGCAGTCAGTTTTGATGTGTCTAGCTTACGTGGTATCCAAGGTTGGGCCTTTCCTGATTGCACGTTATGAATTCTTCTGTAATTCCCTTGGCTTTTTTTCTATGTGGAACTCAATATATTTGTGGTCGCTCAAGGTGTAGTCTTCCAACACTTTCCATTGCTTCACCCGTGTGGCGAGTTTTGGTGTGGGAAGCGACAGGTCAATTATAGAACCAGTGTCCAATTTAAGTGTAAATTCATTACCCCTGTTTAGAGCAACTAGATCATTTTGGGCTATGAATTCGGTGACTATGTCCCCCCTTTTGTCAGATCTAAACTCTCCCCAGTCTGCCGCTTTGGCATTAAAGTCCCCTTGATAAGGATGTTTCCTGTGACAATCCTGACACTTTTCTCTAAATCATCGATATATTTAGTAAAGTCTGCTTCACTATCGTTGGGCGAGTTGTAGCAGCTGTATATCCGAATTCCTTCTGTCACCACCTCCACCCAGACACATCCCGCAACTGTCTCGCAGTAGTTTATGATGCTGAAGGTACTGTTACGAATTGCTATTGCCGCTCGTGTGACGTCCTGGAACCAAGAAACGTTAGTCGGCTTTCTGTAGAATTCACTGATTAGAAGTATATATCTTTCTCGTTTGCTGTCTGCCTTAACAAGTCTTGTGCTTGTTTTCCTCTCCCTAGATTAAACTGTAGAGCTTTCACTTCCATTTTCTTTTTTGTTTCTCGAGCTCCTCTTGATATGTTTCGCATTCCTTACTTCCCTGCGTATGACGCGTGTTCTCCTTTGCATTTTTCTTACATATCACGCAGTCTGGCTCATTTTTGCATTCGCTGGATTTGTGCCCTTGCTTTCCACATCTCCAGCAGGCTCCTTTTCTGTCGGTGCCAGAGGAGCGTACCGCGATTTGTCCGTAGCCTGCACATTTGTAGCACCGAGTAATTTCTCTTCTTTCTCTTATACTGAAATAGATCCACCCGATTCTGACATTTTTTTCAAGAGGGTGTCTGCTGTACTCTCCATCATATAGCACAACTGCAGCCCGGGTGTCCCCGTATCTTTTTTGTGGACGGCATTTGATGGGTGTCGTCAGGTCTTGCTCCGCCAGGGTGGTTTTTATTGCGAATTCCACATCTTCCTCTGTTGTAGTCTCATCCATGTCTCTTATTTCCATCATTTTCATGTTTGTGAGCGTTTTTACTTCGGCCTTGTCTTTCAGCACTTCCAGGAGTGATTAGCTTAAAGTTTCAGCTTTCTCCTCGTTTTCTAGGACTATGGGAAACTCACCTTGCCTAGTGTTTTTCGTATTACTGCCACTTCGGCGTTCATCGGGATTTACCGAGCTTCTCATGTGTTTAATGATGTCCGCATATGATGTGCTTTCTTTTGCGGTCTCCGTGATAGAATTTTTACGCTTATTTTTCGTCTTGGTTTCATTGCTCTTTTCTTTCTTCCTCTTCTTACTCTTCACTTCGATGAACTCTCCTTCATCTGTTTCCAGATTGTTCCGAGTGAATGCTTCTTGTGTTGTTTCGATAGGTTCACAATCCTCGTGAAACAAGAGCGTGGTTCCCCTGTCGCTTTCAATTGAGCTCAAAGTTACCGCCCGACCCTCCTCAGGCGGTTTCTCACTTGCACTCGTGGCATTCATTGGGTCGGCACTACCTGCCATTTCCAAGCCGAAGGTCGCCTGGAAGTCACGTTTCTTCATGATTACTTCCTTCCTAGTGGCCACAAGGCGGTCCATTGCTCTCAGCGCTAGGACCATGTCCTCAATTCACGGTTTTATGAATATACCTAGCGTGTGATACTACATTGTTGATGGATATGAGTATTTTCGCAAGTTCTCGAAAAATACTATCTTCCGATTCTTCGAGCGCGCTATTAAGCCTTTCCATAAATGAAGAGATGCCTCAAGCGCTCGCTTCTCTGTGTCTCCACCTATTTTCTTTGAGACGGCATCATTTATTGCGGCCTCTTCGTTCTTTGCCATTTTAAATTTCCCGCGCGGGGTGCTTGACCTTTTTACTGAGGCGCCGCCAGCTTGCTTTAGCATCGGGTTGTGTTTACTCCGTGGTAGCGCTGTTGGCGCGGGTGGAGTTTCCCATACTCTCCGCCAGGTGTCACTAGCTACTTTGTTCAAGCTCGGAAGGTAATGGCGTCGATCACAAAGTCAATTGCACGTTGCGACTTCCTCACAAAATAATAGCGCTTACGTTGGTTTCCACACTACGCGCACATTTCCAGGAGCACGCTGGCCTCCGTTTCCGTGGGAGCTTCTCAGCTGCTGTCCTAGAAAAGCAGATATTAGCAAAACCATTTACCCACCAATGGATGGACGTCTTCTTGCCACAACAGGGTTACCAGCTTCTCTATCTATCTTTCTTTCTTTTTTACGGGGGAACTGTTGATATCTTCAACAAGACGCTGAGGAGCTGAGAACAAAAACTCCTCAACAGTGTGAGATTTCTACTCACTAAAACCACAAAAATGTGCCTGGCATTATCCACCCGGGAACCGTAATTATGCATTACTTCAGGGTGGTGTCAGCTATATTACTTTGAGGTAGTAATCAAGTTCAAATCTGATTCCTATTTCTTTGGTCTTCCTTTTTCTTGAGGATGGCGGTGATGTATCTATTGCTGACCTCCGTCAAGCTGCAACCCCCACTTAACAGAAATTCAAAGTGAAACCCGCCGAGGTGGGTTGGTCCACGTCCTGACGGGGGGATGCAGAGAAGGCTCTCAAGTGTTCCTTTCTCAATTTTTTTCATCGTCTTGCTTCTCATTTCATGTCACGTACATTCTTTTCAACCCTTTTTCTTCCTCACTGGCCTTCTCTGTATGCTGAACGCCCACCCATGTGTTTGCCGTGCATGGCGACCCGTGTCGGAGGGAATGTGTGTCCTGGCGGTTGAGGGGTCTGTTTGTTTCCCAAACACTCACCTTGTGCTACGTTCGGCTTGCACTGAGGGATACGTTGTGTACGTATTTTTGGGAACATTCTCTATAGGCCTCAGTACGCTTGCTTTGGCCTCGGACTCTTCTAGACGGGCGGTCGGGAGCTAACCCACTCCCGATCAATCGGCTTGGACTAGGTCTTGTACTGAACTCCAGGGTGAGCGGGGGGATACACGGTGGTGCAGCTCTGTGTTATTCCCCCACTATATCCTCGTGGCAACCCTGGCACTCCGATGGAGTGTCCCCTTGTTGGGCTCCGTGGTGGGTGGGGACCACGAGGATGAACCTGATCCATCTTTATGGAAACTAAACCTTCTCCCCCGCCCTCTTCCGCAAGGAAGAGGAGATGTCCAGAAAGAACCCTTGATTTGAATAGTTTCTTTTTCAATGAAGAAGATAGACCAAAGGAACCTAGATTCCTCCTCATGGCATGCGCTGAGGAAGGTAAATCATTTAAAATGGTTAGTGCTGTGCGTTTGGCGCGAGCAATAGAGGAAAAATATGGAAAATTGCAAGCCTTATTGCGTCAAAGGAATGGCACCATTCTTTTTGAAGCGCTAACGGATGAACAGATCGATAGAATTATGAAGACGAAGCAGATTGCCGGACTCCAGGTGGAGGTGACCACTCAACCAACACTCAATCTTTGTAAGGGAGTGGTCAATCAGGTCGACTTCTCAACAGAGAGCGAGGAAGATCTAGTTGCTTTCTTCAAGTGTCAGGGTGTGACAGATGTTTATAGAAGTAAGAGGAGGGAGCATGGGCGAGAAATCCTCACTTCCACTCTTATCCTAACATCCAACCTCCCTACTTTGCTCCGGAATATCTCGTGCGGTTTTTATAACCTCCGCCTGCGACAATATGTTCCCAATCCTTTGCGGTGCTTCAAGTGCCAACGATTCGGCCATACACAACAGCGGTGCATGGCGGATACCCCAGTGTGCGGTAAGTGTGGGAAACCATCTCACGAACCTGGACCTTGCACCACTACCCCGCATTGCGTAAACTGCGAAGGTGCCCACCCGGCAAATTATAATCAATGCCCCACCTTTTTGAAAGAGCGTGATATCCAAAAGATACGAGTCGTGGAAAAAGTGTCTTTCCCTGAAGCCAAACGTCGGTTCCATGCGAGGAACCCAGTTGACCTCTCGCGCTCGTTTTCTGCCACTGTGAAAGCGAAATCTCCGAGGGTAGCAGCGGGCTGCCAAACAGAACACGCTGCCCCGCAAGTTGGGAGTTTTGGTTTCCAAGTGTCACCAGTAGACCTCCCTGGGGATACATCTCCCCTTGAGGGTGGGAGAATAATAATCCCCACAAAATATAAGGTTCACAAAAAAGTCCAACCAGCACAGTCCACGAAATTGACAACAAAAACTGTATCGACGGAAGTTGACGTCAGACGGACACCAAACCCCAACATAAAAGAACCTTCGAAGTCGGAACCGACTACAACTTCTGAAACTAGCTCTGAGCGAGCATCCAGCCCCCCTGGCAACGCCCAGGAGGTTTCTGTTTTGGGGGAGACTCCCGTTGGGGAGGAGTCTCGTGCATCCGGCTCCCAACGTCGGAAGAAAAAAGAAAGCTAATTCTACCATGGCTCTAATGTCATGGAACGCAAATAGTTTCTCCTCGCGACGGGACGACCTTAAACTGTTGTTGTCCCATCACAATCCTATGGTGATTTGTCTTCAAGAGACACACCTTACCCCACTTCGTCCTCTATCTTTTCGCGGATTTTCTTTGTACAGGTTCGATGTGGATGATGGTCTCCGCGCTCATGACGGAGTTGCTTCACTCGTGCATGATTCGCTGCTATCTACAGAGGTACCTCTTCAGACTGACTTTCAAACAGTATGTGTGCAGGTGCACCTCCCATCCCTCACACATACTGTGTGCAACATCTATATCCCTCCAGGTCTGACTATATCAGCAGACGAACTCTTAGGGTTGATAAATCAATTGCCTTCTCCATTTATGATAGTCGGCGATGTGAATGCCCACAGTCCTCTCTGGGGCTCTTCCCGCACGTGTCCGAGAGGCAGTATCTTTGAATCAGTAATAGACACAGCGGATTTGGTTATTCTGAACTCTGGTGAAGCAACTCATTTTGCCGTCGCCACAAACTCAAGCACGTGTATTTATTTAGTTCTTTGCAGCCCTTCTCTTTCAAACGACCTGCAATGGTCCATCCTAGACGACCTATATGGTAGCGACCACTATCCCATTATCGTCCACATTGATAGACTTGCGCGTGGATTGGCGCGCCCCCCTCAATGGTGCGTCCTTCGTGCTGTCTGGCCGACATTCCAAGCGAATATGAATCTATCAGAGGGTGAATTTGTTAGTGTGGAGGATATGGCAGCTCATTTTAACACTGCAATATTGCAAGCTGCGGGCACTGCAATCCCCAAGTCGACCGGTCATTCGCGACACCCCTTTGTCCCGTGGTGGAACTTGGATTGCTCAAGGGCTGTCGGTGCTCGGAAGAAAGCGTTGGCTCGACTTAAACATTATTCAACCGCGGATAACCTTATTGATTACAAGAGGTGCAGAGCTAAGGCGAGGAGAACCGTATTAGAAAGCAAGAATGCGTCATGGAAGGCATACGTGTCCTCCTTGAATTGCCACACGCCACCACGTCTAGTATGGAGGAAGGTGCGTCTAATTAAAGGGTACCCTTCCTCATACTCAGTGCCAGGTCTTAGAAAAAATGGTCAGATAATCACAGATCGAGACGCCGTTGTAGAGCAACTTCCCACTCACTATGAAAAGATGTCGAGTTCGGCAAACTACTCTCCAAACTTCCTTTCGTTTAAAGAAAGAATGGAAAATCGCGCTTTGGATTTTTCGAGCAGAGCACATGAGGATTATAATACCCTTTCTCTATGTATGAAATGCGTTCTGCTCTGAAGCTTGCCAAAAGAACCACTCCAGGTCCAGACGAAATCCACAACTTAATGTTGCAGCATCTTCCCGAAACTGCCATGGAATTTCTTCTCCGGCTCTTTAACTGTATCTGGGAAGAGCATACTATCCCTACCATGTGGCGAGTAGCTATCATCGTCCCAGTTCCCAAAGTGGGGAAAGATCGATCACTGCCATCAAGTTATCGACCTATTTCCCTCACAAGCTGTGTAAGCAAAGTGCTGGAACGCATGGTGAATCAGCATCTAGCCTGGACCTTGGAGCATAAAAAACTGTTGACGCCAATCCAAAGCGGTTTTAGACGAAACCGATCTACCTTGGACCACCTCGTTTCGCTGGCAACAGCTATCTCTACATCGTTCGTCTTGAAACAACATGTAGTGGCTATATTATTTGATATAGAAAAGGCCTACGACACCACCTGGAGGTACGGCATTCTGCAAACCCTGCACTCTTGGGGATTTAAGGGGAAGCTTCCGCTATTACTCCAAAACTTCTTATTGAATAGTCCCTTCCGTGTTCGTGTGGGTGATAGACTTTCTCGTAGTCACCCCCTTGAAAATGGTATCCCTTAAGGATCAGTTCTGAGTGTCACTCTGTTTGCCATCGCCATCAATGGTATAGCGTCGAGTGTACGAGAACCTGTTAAGTCATCGTTATTTGTAGATGACTTTGATATCTTCTCTTCCTCCAGCAGCATCAGCGTGATCCAGAGGCAACTCCAAATGGTGCTCAACAAGCTCCACGAATGGAGTACGTCAACAGGCTTTAAATTCTCTTCTACTAAATGTATCGGTTTGCATTTCTGTAGGATATACCATTTGCATAGTAATCCAGTCCTTCACTTGGCAGGAAACCCGCTTCCATTTGCAGAATCTGCCAGGTTTCTGGGGCTTACATTTGACAAGTCTCTCACCTGGCGCGCTCACATCCGTGGACTACAAACCAGATGTGTATCTCCCCTTAATCTTCTCCGAATGCTGAATGGTACATCATGGGGTGCCGACCGCACTACCCTTTTGCGGCTGTATAGATCACTCATCCGCTCAGTTTTGGACTACGGTAGTGAAGTGTATGGCTCAGCAGCTCCCTCCACTCTGCGACCCATCAATAGTATACACCACGCGGGTATCCGTCTAGCAACAGGCGCATACCGAACCAGCCGAATTGAGTGCCTTCTATCCGAGGCTGGCGAGCCTTCCTTAAAACGATATTTTATTAGCATCTTACGGAGCTAAAGTATCAGGACTCCCTAATCATCCTTGCCGCCAAATAATTATCCATCCTGAATATGAAACATCATATATTCTTGGAACATCGCTGCCTCAGCCTCCAGGTATTCGATTGCAAAATCTTGTGCGGGACCTTAATGTTGATCTTCCTACACCCATGAAACCCCCAAGTCACTCCATTCCTCCATGGAAACTCCTCCGCCCGAATATTGATTTCAGACTATCCAACCTGCCTAAACTAACGACTAGTCCTCTTGCTTACCAGATACATTTTGAGGAAATGAGGGCCGCCTACCCAGATCATGTATTCTTATATACAGACGGCTCTTCGTGCAATGATGCGGTGGCTTGTAGTTTTTATTGTATCAGGGTCACAAAATCATATCGGCTATATTCTCAGTGCAGTACCTTCACTGCTGAAATGTATGCAATTCTTGAAGCCCTAAAATACATCGAGTCAACGACCTTACGCCAAGTAGTTCTTTGTTCCGATTCTCTTAGCTCGTTACAAGCTGTCTCGCGTTCTTCCTCAGACTACCTGACGGAATCTATTCAAAACATCATTCATCGCCTTCTGTCTCGCCACTACGATCTAATACTGAGTTGGGTCCCAGGCCTTGTGGGAATCATAGGGAACGATTTGGCTGACCGGGCGGCAAAATCGGCAACGGAGAATACTCATATTGACATTCCTTTCGTACCATCGTCCGATGTTAAAGCTTCTTTAAAACGACTGATCTTTAGAGCGTGGCAAACAGAGTGGCACAATACCGCCTTTAAACTAAGCGTAATGAAGGATACTGTTAATCCCTGGCGTTCCTCATCCCGACCTTCTAGGCGCGAGGAAGTTATTTTAACCCGTCTGCGTATCGGACACTGTCACTTCTCCCACAGTTTCCTCATTCGAGGAGAATCTCCTCCTTCCTGTGACTCGTGCAGGGCGGCTCTCTCTGTGGAACACGTCCTCCTACATTGTTTGAGATTTGATGGCAGCCGACGTAGACATGCTCTGGGCAAATCTCTACGAGAGGTGCTCGGAGATGACGATTCCGCGCTCGCAAAGCTTTTTTGGTTTTTTGAGAGAATGCGGAATATACAATTTTATATGACATAGGGACATGTTTTACTGGCCCCAAATTCTGTTTTATTCTGTCTGCTTAATTATTTTATGTATAATTGTAGTGTTCTTCTTTAAGGTATACATGTTCTTTTAAATTAGTAGGCAAGTGCACCAATTGCACTTTTATTAGAACTTCAATATATTTGTTTTTAGAAAACTTTGACATGGGCGCCAATGACCTTAGCAGTTGAAGCGCCCTTTAAACCTAATCAATCAATCAAAGTGAACTAGCCTATAATTTTGAACTAATTATGTTCTAATCTTGTAGCAAAATAAAAAATTTTATACTTAATTATAAACCAACAAAAAAGACATTCAAAAGTGGGGGTGCTAGCTTGACGTCAACCAACCACCTCCACTTTTCAGAAATTCAAAATCACCTAGCCCATTGTTGTCTACTAATTATGTGCTAATTTTGTACCACAATTACAAATTTTGTACTCCCATATAAACAAAAAACGGTTGCAAAAGATACAATTTTTGCACATATTTACGAATTTTTTAAACCCCTTTCGAGTCACACTTCGAAGTTTAAATACACTCGGCGATTTGCTACTAGACTAACCTTTCACGAGTTTGTTTTTAAAATTTTATCTGGTCCCCCAACGGAGATATTGCAATCGGAGGCAGAAAAAAGGAAAGAAAAAATCCTCTTAACTCCTTAAATAACGGCTCTCCTATCCTGGAATCTAAATGGATTTTCCCTCCGACGGAGCGAATTAAAACTCTTGTCCCGTTATACATCCTCAATTTTTTGTTTACAGGAAACCCATCTTTCTCAACCACGGCCCATACACTTTCGCGGTTTCACTCCTTGTAGAGTTGATTTCGATGACGGCCTCCGTGCTCACGGTGGAGTTATTACTTTGGCTCGCTGCATTCTGCAGAATTCGCCGTTCAAACCGGCCTTCAGTCTGTGTGCAGGTGTATCTTCCGCCCCCCTCACTCACTGATTGTAACATCTATATTCCCCCAAGACAAACGGTGGCGGTTGATGACTTCTTAGGTCTAATAAACCAATTGCCTACACCTTTCTTGGCTGTGGGGGATGTAAACGTCCACTGCCCTCTTTGGGGTTTTTCTCGTACTTTTCAAAGAGGTGCTGTTTTGGAATCTGTCATTAACACTATGAATTTGGCTTTTCTCAACAGGGGAACCAACACAGTTTGCCGTAGCTACGAATTCGAGCACGGCTAGTGTTGTAGCCCTCTGCAGCTTTTCACTTGCTTCCTCTATGCCGTGGTCCATATTAGAAAACCTTTATGGAGGTGACCATTACCCCACTATTGTCCACATTAATCACCTTCGCTGTGGTCTTGCTCGGTCCCCTCAATGGATCGTGCAACGGGCTGACTGGTCGACATTCCGAAATAACCATCCACCATCCTGTCAGATGGTCCCTTCGGAAATGTGGAAACAATTTAATAGCGCTGTACTCGCTGCTGCTTCTATCGCAATTCCGAAGTCAAGTAGTAAATCGCGACACCCTTTCGTTCCGAAGTGGAATGCGAACTGCTCTAGAGCGGTCAGTGCCCGAAAAAAGGCACTGGTACGTCTCAGACATTACCCAACTTTGGAAAAGATGCAGGGCGAAGGCTAAGAGAACTAGAGAGCAAAAATGCATCGTGGAGAGTGTACGTCTCGTCTCTCAATTGTCACACGCTTCCACGCCCGGTATGGAGAAGAATTCGTCAGATAAAAGGACACTCTTACCCAAATACGGTGCCAGGACTCTTTATAAATGGAGAATGGTCACATCTCCAGAAAGAATTTTAGAGGAACACGCCGCGCACTATGAACATATGTCAAATTCGGCGAACTACGCTCCTGACTTTCTTTTGATCAAGGACAGGATGGAGAGCCGTCCGTTGGATTTCTCCTGGAAATATTGTCAGGACTCTTTAATCATCCTTGTCGCCGAATAATCACTCGCCCAAAATATGAATCTTATATTCTTCGAACATCGCTACCCCAGCATTCGATTGCGAAATCTTTTGGGGGATCTTAATGTCAAACTTCCCACTCCTGTGAAACCCCCAAATGATCCTATCCCCCCTTAGAAACTCCTCCTCCCCAATATTGACCTCAGGTTCTCTAATCTTTCCAAACAAATTACTAGTCCTCTGGTTTACCAGAGTCCGTTCCAGAGTATGAGCGAATCGTATCCGGATAATCTATTCTTGTACACAGACTGGTCATCGCACAATGACGCAGTGGTATGTAGTTTTCATTGTATCAGGGCCACCAAATCATATCGGCTTCATTCTCAATGCAGTACATTCACTGCTGAAATGTATGCAATTCTCAAAGCCCTAAAATACATCGAGTCAACGTTGCGGCGAGTACTTTTTTCTGATTCTCTCAGCTCTCTTCAGGCTGTCTCCCGTCCTTCGTCAGACTACCTGACAAAATCAGTTCAATACCTGATGCATAGTCTTCTGTCCCACCACTATGACCTGGTTCTTAGTTGGGTTCCAGGCCATGTGGGAATTACAGGGAATGAGCTGGCCGACCAAGCGGCGAAATTAGCTACTCGTAATACTCGCATTGACGTTCCTGCTGTACCATTGTCCGATGTTGAGGCTTACTTGAAACAATCCTTGTTTAGAGCGTGGCAAACAGAGTGGCACAATACCACTTTTAAACTAAGTGGGATAAAGAATTCTGTAATTCCCTGGCGTTCCTTATCTGGCTCCTTTAGACTTGAGGATGCCATTTTAACCCGTCTTCGTGTCGGACACTGCCACTTTTCTCACGGTTTCCTCCTTCGAGGAGAATCTCCTCCCGTATGTAACGCATGCGGGACGGTTGTCTGTGGAACACGTCCTCCTTAACTGTAGGAAATTTGTTGGCAACCGACGAAGACATGGCCCGAGCAACGCGCTACGCTAGTGTTAGAGGTTCGGCCACACACAGCAGTGGTGCATGGCAGACTCCCCGGTGTGCGGTAAGTGTGGGAATTCTATGCACGAACCTGAACCCTGCGCCATTACACCACACTGTGTTAATTGCCAAGGTGACCACTCGGCCAATTATAAGCAATGTCCAATTTTGTGAGGGAAAAAGAAATCAGAAGATTACAGCTACTGAGGTGTCATTTCCAGAGGCCAAGCGTCTGTTCGTAGTGAGGAACCATATCGATCTCTCTCGCTCCTTCTCTGACGCAGTTAAGGTTAACTCTCCGGGGGTAGCAGCGAGCTGTCAAACAGAACAAGCTGTCCCCCAAATGGTGAGCTTCGCATGCCAGGTGTCCCCAGTGGACCTCCCTGACGATACCTCACCCCTCCAAGGTGGAAGAGTTGTCATTCCTACAAAGTACAAAAAAAAAGAGAAAACCTCAGCCATCGCAGTCGTCGAAACTGTCACCTAAGCCAGTCTCAATGGACACTGATGTCACGCGCACTTCTGCCTCAGACCCGGCCACTAAAATAAAGCCAAGAATTATTCCCTCCGAAACTCGCACTGAGCTAAAATAAAGCCAAGAATTATTCCCTCCGAAACTTGCACTGAGCTAGCATCTAGCGCCCCGGGCAATATCAAGGAGGTGTCAGCTTCGGAGGAAAGCCGGTCGAGGTGGGTTGGTCCACGTCCTGACGGGGGGATGCAGAGAAGGCTCTCAAGTGTTCCTTTCTCCATTTTTTCATCTTCTTGCTTCTCATTTCATGTCATGTACATTCTTTTCACTCTTTTTTTCTTCCTCACTGGCCTTCTCTGTATGCTGAACGCCCACCCATGTGTTTGCCGTGCATGGCGACCCGTGTCGGAGGGAATGTGTGTCCTGGCAGTTGAGGTACCTGTTTGTTTCCCTATCTAGTCCTAGTGCTACTGTTCGCCTTGCACTAAGGGGTACGTTGATTACGTATTTTGGGGAACATTCCCTGTAGGTTCCAACACACTCGCTTTGGCCGAGCTAACCCACTCCCGATCAATCGGCTCGGACTAGGTCTTGTACTGAACTCCAGGGTGAGCGGGGAGATCCACGGCGGTGCAGCGCTGTGTTATTCCCCCACCATATCCTCGTGGCAACCCTGGCACTCCGATGGAGTGTCCCCTTGTTGGGCTCCGTGGTGGGTGGGGAACAAGAGGATGAACCTATTCCATCTATATGGATACTTCACCTTTCCTCCCGCCCTCTTCCGCAAGGAATAGGAGATGTGCCGAGAGAACCATCGACTTGAATAGTTTCTTTTCTAGAGAAGATGATCGACCCAAGATGCCTCGTTTCCTCTTCATGTCATGCGCTGAGGATGGTAAAACTTGTAAAACTGTAAGTGCTGTCCGTCTGGCGCGAACCATAGAAGAGGCTTACGGGAAGCTCCAAGCGGTCGTGCGACAGAGGAACGGAACGATTCTTTTTGTAGCACGTGCCGACGAGCAAATTGGAAAAATTAAAAATACAAAGCAGATTGCCGGCCTCCAGGTAGTAGTCACGGTTCATCCCACCTTGCACCTGTGCAAAGGCGTGGTAAATCACGAGGACTTTGCTACAGAAACAGAGGAAGATCTTCTAAACTTTTTTAAGACCTTTGGCGTGACTCAGGTGTACAGGATCGGAAGGAAGGAGCAGGGGAAAATGATCCCTTCTTCTACCCTGATCCTTACTTTTGACCGACCACCCCTCCCGGAAGGATCGTTACCGCTTTCTACAACCTACGTGTGCGGCAGTATGTGCCGAACCCTTTGCGCTGCTTCAAGTGCCAAAGGTTTGGGGCATACTCAGCAGCGATGTATGTCCGTAAACGCGGTTTGCGGGAAGTGCGGATCGTCAGTTCACGACCAACAGCCCTGCGACAAACCACCGCACTGTGTGAAATGCGAAGGCGATCACCCAGCCAACGACAACCAGTGTCCCACGTTTCTCTGAGAAAGGGAAATCCAAAAAATAAGAGTAACCGAAAAGGTTTCCTTCCCTGAGGCGAAGCGTAGGTTCCAAATCAGGAATCCAGTGGACGTATCACGATCTTTTTCCAGTGCTGTAAAACCTAAGTCCCCGGGGGTAGCAGCGAGTTGTCAAACTCACTGTACCCCAGCGGTAGTTTCGCACTTTAGTTGTCAGGTGTCGCCGACAGACTTCCCCGAAGATTCGGCATGTATCCAAGGTGGGAAAATTATCATTCCCACAAAGTACAAAAAAACTGTCCAAAAGCTCCACCAGACATCGACCACTTCAACTGAGACTTCTACTGAAATCGATCTTAAGCAGACACCGCCTCCCAGGAAAAATACGCCATCCAAATCCCGTCCACCTCTTTCTGTTTCCGAGAATCACATCGGACGATCCTCCAGCTCTTGTAGATCTCGGTCACCCGTGGCCAAAAGTCGGGAAATCTCCCCGACACAGACGACAATATCCAGCAGCAGTCAGGATGACTGCTGTTGATGAAGAACCCCACGAGAGTTCCTCTACAACCATTCAGAAGGTGAGAAAGAAAAAAAAGCAACCAAAGAAATAATTTCTCGTAATGGCTCTCTCATGGAACTTAAATGGTCTTCGTGCTCACTCAGAAGAATTAAGATTAATAATTTCTCGCCACAAACCATTTATAGTCTGTCTTCAGGAAACTCATCTTCTCCCTCATCATCCCCTGTCTCTTCGCGGATTTAACATCTATCGGTTCGATCAAGACGACGGACTTCGTGCTCACGGCGGCGTCGCGGTACTCATCCGCGTCTCCCTGTTCTCTGAGGAACACAACGTTCGAACCGACCTCCAAACAGTTTGCGTTCGGGTACACCTACTATCCTTTTCTTTTACGGTGTATAGTATATACTTTCCCCCTGGCCAAGTCGTGTCACAAGAGGAACTCGTAGATGTTTTTTCTCAGTTGCCCGCCCCTTTTCTTATTGCGGGGGATTTTAATGCCCACAATCCCCTCTGGGGTGGCACGAGGACCTGCCCGAGAGGTTCTATCCTCGAAAATATTATTGACCAGCAAAACTTAATTCTTCTGAATTCCGGGAATCACACTCATTTCTCCATGGCGTCAAACTCCTTCTCGTCAATCGATCTGGCACTCTGCAGTCCATCCCTATCTACCATGGTAGAGTGGACTGTACTCGATGATCTACATGGGAGTGACCATTTTCCCATTTTGGTCTACTTTAATGTCCCTAATTTAGACGTCATCCACCCTCCTCGCTGGCTATTCCATCGAGCCCACTGGGATACATTCAGCGAGAAAATTATAATGCCAGACCACTTTTCAAATAATATCAATACCTTGGTGGCCCAATTTACCGACGCCCTTCTTCGCGCAGCCACCATTGCAATCCCGAAGTCTACGTGTCGGCCACGACGCGTCCCTGTGCCTTGGTGGAATGCTGACTGTGCCACCGCGGTGCGTGACCGAAAGCAAGCACCCGCGAGGCTCAATAGGTTCCCCACCGCATCAAACCTGATCGATTTCAAAAGAAAGCTGGCCAGAGCCAGATTAGTAATACGAGAAAGTAAGACCGCTTCCTGGAGAGCCTTTATTTCTTCTCTTTCTTGCCATACCCCGCCTAAAGTAGTATGGCGAAAGATCCGACAGATCGGAAGAAGATTTCCCCCACCATCTGTCCCAGGAGTTCTTATTAATGGAAATCTTATTACTTCTCCAGAAGAAGTAGTTGAATTGGCCTGTCATTATGAAAATACCTCCAGTTCCTTACACTACTCCCCTAGCTTCTTGAAAACGAAGAGTAGAATGGAGAAATGCAGATTGGACTTCTCAACTTGCCTGGAGGAAGATTATAACGCCCCTTTCTCCATGGATGAATTTTCCTGTGCGCTCGCCCGTGGGAAAGATTCTGCTCCAGGACCAGACCAGATACACAACCAAATGTTAAAACACCTGACGGAATAGGCACGTATTTTTCTCCTCCGTATCTTCAACAAGATTTGGATGGAACATACCTTTCCTAGGACCTGGCGCGAAGCGATTATTATTCCTATTCCTAAAGAAGGAAAGGACAGGACAAAGCCGTCAACCTACCGCCCAATCTCGCTCACAAGCTGTATATGCAAACTTCTGGAGCGAATGGTGAACACGCGTTTGATCTGGCGCCTGGAACAGAGAAACCTACTTACACCCATCCAATGTGGTTTCCGGAAGAACAGGTCAACCATGGACCACCTTGTCACCCTTACCACACAGATCTCCGCTTTCGTGCTATGTCAACACCTGGTAGGAATTTTCTTCGATATAGAGAAAGCATATGATACTACCTGGAGGTACGGCATTCTTCGCACCATCCATTCTTGGGGTCTTAGGGGCCGGCTCCCCTTTTTTTAGTAGCCTTTCTTTCCTTAAGATACTTCCGCGTTCGCCTTGGTGACACGGTATCCGCCAGCCACCACTTAGAAAACGGAGTCCCTCAGGGCTCAATTCTGAGTGTCACTCTGTTTGCCATTGCTATCAATAGTATAGCGTCGATAATCCGAGAGCCGGTGAAAGCATCGCTCTTCGTTAACGACTTTGCCATTTTCTGCTCTTCCAAGAGTATTCAAGTGATAGAGAGACAATTACAACTTGTCCTCAACAAATTGCAGGAATGGAGTGACGCGACAGGTTTTAAATTCTCCGCATCAAAAACTAACTGTATGCACTTCTGCAGGATTCATCATCTCCATAACCACCCCGATCTTTTTCTTGGAAGCCATCTTGTACCTTCTGTGGACTCTGCAACTTTCCTTGGGCTTACTTTCGATAAGAGACTAACTTGGCGAAATCATATACGTAAACTGAAAAGCCGATGTGTCTCACCTCTGAACCTCCTGCGCCCCCTTACAGGCAGCTCTTGGGGAGCAGACCGTGTGTGTCTCTTGCGTTTGTATAGAATCCTCATCCGGTCTATTTTGGATTATGGATGTATTGTATATGGGTCAGCGTCACCATCAACCCTCCGGCCATTAAATACCATTCACAACGCCGGTATAAGGATTAGTACAGGCGCCTACCGCACGAGTCGCATCGAATGCCTCTTGGCCGAAGCTGGAGAACCATCTCTGAGCCGAAGGCGAGATATTTTATTAGCCTCTTATGGGGCTAAAGTGTCGGGACTTGTTGACCACCCTTTTCCTCTTATAATCATCCACCCAAAGTATGAGTCCTCGTACATTCTTCGAACATCGTTACCCCATCCCCCAGGTATTAGATTACGAAATCGTCTCCGGGAATTAAATGTCGAACTTCCCACCCCTGTGAAACCCACAATTGACGGGTTTCCCCCTTGGAAACTCCTCCTTCCCAGTATTGACTTCAGACTCTCCAATCTGCCCAAACAAACTACTAGTCCTCTGGTTTACCAGAAGCAGTTTCTGGATATGAGAGAATCCTATCCGGATTCTTATACACGGATGGTTCATCGTGCAGCGACGCGGTGGCATGTGGTTTTTACTGTATCAGGGCCACCAAATCATTTCGGCTTCACTCCAAGTGCAGTATATTCACTGCCGAAATGTATGCAATTTTTGAGGCCCTAAAATACATTGAATCAGCGACGTTGCGGCGAGTAGTTATCTGTTCCGATTCTCTCAGCTCTCTTCAAGCTGTCTCCCGTCCTTCGTCAGACTACCTGACGTTATCCGTTCAAAGCCTGATTCATCGTCTTCTCTCCCGCCGCTATGACCTAGTACTTAGTCGGGTCCCAGGCCACGTGAGTATCAGAGGGAACGAACGGGCTGACCAGGCGGAGAAATCAGCGACTCGTAAAACTCGTATCGACATCCCTTCTGTGCCATTGTCCGATGTTCAGGCTTTCTTGAAACGATCCGTGCTTAGAGCGTGGCAAACAGAGTGGCACAATAGCACTTTCAAACTAAGTGCGATAAAGAATTCTGTGTATCCCTGGCGCTCTTCATCACGGTCCTGTAGGCGCGAGGAAGTTATTTTAACCCGTCTTCGTATCGGACACTGCCATTTTTCTCACGGTTTCATTCTTCGAAATGAGACTCCCCCTATCTGTGACTCGTGCAAGACTGTTCTTTCCGTGGAACACGTCCTGCCGTACTGTAGGAAATTTGTTGGCAGTCGACGAAGACATGACCTGGGCAACTCGCTACAAGTGGTGGTCGGGGATGACGATTCTACGCTCTCAAAACTTTTTTGTTTTTTGAGAGAAAGCAGAATATATAATTTTATTTGAAAGAACAATGTTTTATGTTGTTTTTTGGCCCCTTTACAGCCAATTTTTCGTTTTAAGATAAATTTTACTTTTTCTATTTTCCTTCTGCCAGTTCTACATGTATTCTTGATGCAGAATTCGAGCCTCCTTTTTAGCCAATGTACGTGCTTTTAAACAGTGAGTAAGTTACATATGCAACACTGAATATTCTTTTCTCCAAATACTCTGGCATGGGCGCAAATGACCACAGCAGTCGAAGCGCCCTTTAAACCCTATTCAATCAAATCAAATCAATAGATATTCTAGGTAGTGAGGGCTGGATTCGTCGGCAGTGTCGGAAGATGAGAAGAAAGAAGCTGGACTTGGGTTCCACTGCATTCAAGTGGGAAGATACTGCGGGGCGTCGTAGATCAAGACGTTAGATCAGTACTGCAGTAGAAAGGTATTATTTTAAAACGAGGTCATGACCTAAAAAAGAAAACAATTTTCAATAGAAGTAAATAAATTGTTAAATTTCTCTTTTGGAAATTAAATGATTTTCATTTGGTCAATCACAATTGTTAAGTAGTTGGAGATAGATAATTATTTCCTTCCAGATTCCTCGCCATACTGTATAGTTGGCAGATCGGCTATCTAAACGATTAGCTGTGGAAGCATTGGTTTTCATTAACGTAACCTGTTCTTGGCGCCCAAACGTTTACTATAAATTCGGAACGGGTCACGATTATAACCGTGCTAAGGTGAATGATGTCAACATTCTCGTAATAGTCTATGACGAGACATTGTTGGTACAGTTCTCGACACATAAAATGGGTAACGGCCAAATTCAGAAGTGCCCGTCTTTCTGCGCATTCTGGCACACTGTACGGACGATAACGCCATCTGGTTCTTTCATAGTTAACTATTACAAAAGAACATCCGGAACCAACTGCCAACGACTGAGAAGCTGATACGCTAGATTTCTCGCAATCATGATCTCTAGTTTGAACGTTCTCAATGATACGCGTGTTTATCCGAATGTTTGAGAGTATTGGCGTAGAAGGCACAGGGGGGCGAGGATAGTCTCCATCGCGTCGTCATGCAAGCCATTCGATCGTCTACAAGAAATTTATCATTAAAGATAATATCATACAATACGACATAAAAAGTTCAGCTCATCAATAGAATTAGTGGATTTGAAAAGGAAATTTGGAAATTTTTAATTCTGATATACTTGCAAAAAAATCAATTGACTATCCCCTCTTTTAACGCAAAACAACTTACGTACGTGAACGAATATAACGTACGCGAGACGAAGAAATGAAGTGTGCGAAGACGGCTCCAGGATCGGAAAAATAATTGGGAGTTGGAAGTTTTGGCGAAGTAATAGTGTTCAAATACCAGTGTTTAAGAAATTTCATCATTCCTTTTCAGACCAATCCCACATTATTTTATATGTCTTTCTAGCCAGCGCCCCCACCTATTCAAGGCCTGAATGCAGTTTATTGACCTTGCCAACCACTACGCCGGCGTTGCTAAGGCTGTATATTGCCATTTGCCGACCCTTTTAACCCAACCCATTTACAGCCAATGTTATTGACAAAACATGTAATATTTTGGTATATCACAGTACGTATACGTGAAAGTAGAAATCTAATGATGAGAACGAACACCATCTTTAGTACTAGCTAATAATACTTTTTTAAAATAATAAATCCTGCATCAAAAATTAGAAAACGACATAAATTTTCTCTCCAATGCTGAATGTACAAGAAAGCTGATTCTGTGCGCAGCAGGCGTGTTCCTGGCGTCGGTGGGTGGTCTGTCGGCGGCCATGGGCTTCGGGACTGCGCTGGCGGCCGCACGCCGTAGGGATAAGGAGTTTGTGGCGCCACGAACGACGCAGGGGGCAGTGCATGGGGCGGCGCGCGCGGCACTAGCGACGACGGCACCCACCGATGGCGCTCTTCTCGCACTACGCGCCCTCGCCTGGGGCACCGCCTACGCTGTGGGTGGCGTCGGCCTCCTCTGCTTCTGCGTCTGGAAGCTGAGTGGGGCCAACGACGTAAGTGTGTGTGTGTTTGTCACACTCTCTCCTTTTCTCTCTCTTCCTCTCTGTTTCTTTCTTTTTCTCTCTTTCTCTTGTTATCAACTAACATAGAACTAGTGGTGCTACAGAATGTCACAGACTTTCCCGTATTAGTTTTCTATTTCCTTGGGACTGGGCTAGGTATTCGGAATTGCCACATACTCGTGCCAACTGCAATCGCCGCCCAAAGTACATTATTTTTTACATTTTCCTAATTTTTCGGTTTCCTAATGGTAGAACGGAAATATGAATATTAGAATATTAAAGACCAGTAAAACCTCATTCTAAATGGCAATTTTCTTTAAAAAATTTGGAGCCGTTTGTAAGAAAATGGTGTTTAAGTGCTACTGAAAATGCGAAATTTGAAGCTCTATTTCACAGAAAATATAGTAATGTTTAAAAATTGCTGGTGATATGCGTATTAAAAGTGTGAGAAATCTTTCAAAAAAATTACGTTTGTCTAATTTTTGAAAAAACAAAAAATCTGAAAATAAACTTTACGTCACATTATTAGTATTAAAGAAATTAATACTATCCGTTCCAAAACATTGAAGAAACTAGTGCTGCTACAGAATAGCAGGAACTTTCCTGTATTAGTTTCCAATTCCCTTTTGTCTCCGCTAGCTATTCGGACTTTTCACATTATCTTGCCAATGTCTTCTACCGCAGCCCTAAATACATTTTTTTGACATTTCATTAATTTTGTTTCCCAATACTAGAACGGAAATATTATTTGAAAAATATTAAAGAACAATGAAACGTCGTCCTAAATGCCAATTTTCCTTAAACATTTGTAGCCATTTTTAAGACAATGGCGTGTAAGCGCAACTGAAAATGCGAAATTTGAAGCTCTATTTCACAGAAAAGTTTTGAATTTTCAAAAAACTTCACTTGAAGTTATTTGAAGCACACTCACAAATATAATAATGTTTACAGATTGCTGGTAATGTGCATATTAAAGATGTGAGAGATCTTTCAAAAAAGTTACATTCGTGTAATTTCTGAAAGAAAAAAAAACAACAGAAAAATACCTCAAAATAACCTTTACGTCATATTAAAGAGTGCAATTAGCACTATCCGTTCCAAAAGTTTGAAGAAAAAAATGTGCAGCCATTTATGAGAAAATGGCGTTTGAGCGTTTCTGACAATGCGCAATTTTGAGCTAATTTTCACAGAAAACAGTTGAGCTTTCGAGAAACTGTACTTGACATTATCTAAAGCACTCAGAAATTAGTAAACAAATCGCCGCTAATACGAATCGTATTAACGACGTGCGATACAATTCGAAAAAATCATAGTGCGTGTAATTTTTGAAAAAACAAAAGAATAGAGCAATAAGGCGTTTGTCATCATACAGAGTACATTTACTACTATCCCTTCTAAAAATTTAAAGAAAAAAATTGGTGCCGTTTTTGAGAAAATCTTGCTTTTTAATTTTTTAAAATTGCATATATTGCACGCAACATTTCGCGAAAACTACTAAAATTTTGAAAAAAATATACGTGATCTCAATGAAAGAACTCACTTTGGAGAACAAATTTGAATTGGAGGAAAAATCTCTATCTTTAATTTTGCAGTTGTAGGAGACGCCGAAAAAATTAAAACTGTAGCTGTTAACCGTGAAAATCGGACGTATGCGACCTTAAAAATTGTAATTTACTCTATTCTTACAAGAAATTTAAAGAAACTATTTTCCCGTGGTATTGGAAACAGCTAAATGGTATTGAAATATTGCGTGTTTTGCGCTGCTAACATCTTAGTTATTATTTGAATACGTCCAGTTCAACCAAGAAGCGAAAAGCTCATTGTTGCCATCGCAGTGTTGTGAAATCTATGTGAATTCTACAACTGCATAAAAATATAATACAAACTGTTTTGGAAACTTGTATTGGAAAGAAGCCTGATACCATACCGCTATATCAAGACACAACAATGACACGTATTTCACAGAAATTCGCGACATCGAATCGGAATTCCATTGTTGCACCATTGTTGCTTTGACACAAAACACAATTTTTCGTAATAAATGTAAACAGTTGTCAGAGGAATATGTACCCGATAGTATGTCCCTTTCTCTTGTTTATTGTTCACGGTCAAGTCTGCAAGTTCGTATCCCTGGCAAGTACCAAATACTTCAAAAACAAGAATGACCTTCGAAAGGAGGTATATGTGGTCTTCCGCCTCTTGTAAGAACTTAGTTACTTGCTCTTCTGATTTTTTAGGCTTGTAATTAGCTTAGAGTTTTTCTTCAAATAACTTTATAATAGTATATTCAAATAAATAGCCTTCAGTATTTACTATTATTTCAAATTATAGGGAATGAATAACTTACGTGGTCTTGTAATGTATTTTTATACATTTTTTCAACATACTTAAGTTCGAGTATGACTAGACACTAGTTGGTTTTAATGTTTTTGATCGTTCGTTCAAAAATGGTAGCATAATCTCTTCGTTAATGCCTGGAACATTCCTTTTCGTTCGTCAATCACAAAATAAATCATAAACTTTTTAATTAGTAGTTACAGATTTAGAAGGCATCAAACTATATCTTGCGTTGTCTGCTTCCTCCAGAATATCATTGGTACGAAAATATCTGCTGATACTTCGAAATTCCCGGATTTTTTTCTCAATCAGCTTTCATTACGAGAAAAATCATTCAACTGTTTAATCACAAACGAAGTATCCAGTACAACCAACCCTTGCTACAGAAAACCGAGAGTAATGGCAATTTTTTTTAACTTATGAAAGTGATAAAAGTGTAGAATAAGCGATTCGTATGTGACTCGTCCTCTATTAGTCTTTAGGTACTCAGCTGGAAGGTTAACTACTCGGCTTCGCTATCACTCCGCCTCGCAGTTAACCATCCGGCTTCGTCCTTAAAGACCCATTTAGAGGACTCGTGACATAAATAACTATTAAGCGGTACTAAAAATGCGAAATTTGAAGCTCTTTTTCACAGACAATTTTTGAGTTTTCGAGAAACTTCATTTCTCCATCTAGGGAGTACATGACCTTGACGTTTGGTGGTGGAGCTTGAGTCCCCCCATGATCTAGTGAGCTATGCCGGCGGTAGCGTAGCTACTGGTAGGGCCTCCCTTGCCGGACAAGTCGAGAGGGAGGGGTCAGACGAAGAAGTACTCCAGAAGAGGACTGGGGCGCAAGAAGAGAAGAGGACAGTGCGCAGATGATCTCGAAACGACGAATACAGTAATCCCCCGACATTCGCGAATTCGCTATTCGCGGGTGGGTCTTTTGGTCGTACCTTTTCTTTGAAAGCGAGCACATCTTATTTCCTTTATCATCATCTGGGAAACGAACTCGGCAGACCTCGGAGCTCGCAGTATAACTTTCTTAAAAAATTACACAAATGAAATGACAATTCACATTTACAGAATAACACAATTGTAAAATAATTCAATTCAGTTGCGTCAAATTGGAGGTAGGGGTTTTGGCGAAATGAACAGAAAAGCCATTCAGGATCTGTGCAACTCACATTATAATGAGCTCATTGTAGAGGAGCTTCGGGAAATCCAGGCGCGGATCCAGACTTCTCTTTTGGGAGGGGTCACGTTAAGACTCAAGAGCATTTATTTCGAAAAGGGGGAGGGTACAGAAGGTAATAACGTATATTTGAAGTATGTTATACGTATATCAATTTACTTTATTATACTGTAATGTGATAAAATATTGAATGATTTTGCTTTTAATTTGCTAGCTCAGTTTTTTGGTTCTCTACGATGACACCACGCTTACCTGCAGGCTGGTTGTCACCGGGTTGCCCTGTATACAGAGAAGCCTGGAAGTCTGAAATTATTTATATTCCAAGGAATTGCATATAACGTGGCACAACAATAATTTTATTTATTGAAAATTGATTTGAATTTTAGATTAACAATATAAATTCTATTGATTTATTGCATGCATCTGGTTAACACGGTACCGAATTGTCTGGCGTTGTGAAACGAGGCCCCGCAGTTCGTAGCACCCTTGGCTTCCGCGCCGAAAATCTCTCTTCGCGCCGGTCGTCGCAGAAGTCGTCTGCTTCTCTCTTGATGACTTACTTTATTTCTTGCACTACTGTTCCAAATTATATTCTCCCTATTCACGGCGATGTCCTACTTAAATTACTCAGACCACCTTCGCGCAGCTACCACAACGATGCCAGTCAACAACCAAACTCCCGTTCCGAGCCCCCTCTTGCACGTCAACAAACATTCGTTACCTAGTAACCGCGACCGTCCCGATTAAAGAGCGGTATTTGTTTTTCTTGTAATATTCTGTATATTACAGTAAATATATCAGAAATTCAATATTCCCATAATCACATATCAGATATCAATCAGCTTACTATTGTTACGATCCACACCATATCCCCTGGAGGTGAGGCAGGTGTAACTTTGGAATTTTAAATAGTAACCTCCATTTTTTGTTGCAGATTCGAATTCTGCCAAAAAAAATATGTCAATTTTATTCGGTACTTTTATTTTTAAAAAAATTAAAATGTATAGTTGTCAACAATAACGTTCAAATTAGCAAAAATAACTTTCATATGATGCAACATGAAACAATTTGTGAAGAAATTATATTTTTAATAAAATAATATAATTAAAACATACATGCATATAATAAATAAATAAACTAAATTATAGTTTTATTTTTTCTCATAATTATTTTTCTCATTTTCATTTTTCTTTTTACATTTTTTTCGTTTGTAGTGCTCTTTTGTACTACACCGAGGGACAACTACACCGAGACATGCAAACATCTAATAATTTAATTTAATGCAACATTTAATGTATTGCAAATAACTGATGATTCCTTTTGCATTGCCAAGGCGCTTTGTATAATTAAAACCCAAATAAAGTAACATCATTGCAATACTGTTCATCAAGAATGAGAGCTGTCAAGAGATCCTTTTTGATACAGGATTCGGAATAAACGACAGCAAAACATTCAAATAAGATATCTTAGGCGTCAGACTCTATCCTCGCTCATCAGCCGAACTAAAATTCTCTAACCGGATTCGGGCTCAGCATCAGCAAAATATTCAAATAAGGTCTTTCAGCAGTAGCGAAGCTGAAGGGTAATCTGAGAGCCTTATAATAACCAAATTATTTTTCAATCAAATCTGTCGTTGTGTGCCATTTTTCAATATTTTTGTTACTGAATCTTGAAGAAAATTAAATGTGTTCGACTTTTTTCCCGTTTACGCCCAAGGGAATTATCTGGGCTGCAGCCTCTTTGGGGCCGGTAGCTGAGCGAGGCCAGGGGATAGACACCGGCTGGCGCATGAGCACAAGAGAGCGTGCGCTATCTTCCTTTCACTTGCATTCACTAGGCAGAGACCCCAACTTGAGCCTAGGCTGTAGACACTGACTTCTACAGCGATGCGCGCCCACGATTATTATACCTCGACCAGGCAAATTCGCCTCATCACCTGACGTTGTGGGTAAGTAGAGTTGTTTGTGTGCCGTTTGTGTGGTTTTTGTTGGTGTTTTCTTTACAAAACAATTAATGAAGCTAAAGATATAGTGTTGCAATGTCCCACTGACTATGCGCCAGTCTCATAACTTCTAAACGGTTTACGATATCGAAATGCAGTTTTTTCTCAACAATGCGGAATCGCGAGTCAAGTAATACGCCGTAGAGATAGAAATAGTAGCAATACGTAGTAATATACCGTGTTGGATATGAAGAGACTATTTAAATCTGCGTCAAAGTAGACACGACTATGAATTGACTTTCAGGGTGAGATTTATTTGAAAGGTACAAAAATTGTATCTTTTAAAATTATTGATACAGTAGTGACTCAGATGGACTACAGGTTTCAAGATTGCGAAAACTTTCATTTTATTGAATTTCTTGACGAAAAGCACTTTTTCACTTACAAAGCGTCCTTTCGTTCAGGAAAGTTTTTTTCTTAATAAAACAATATCCATTCCTTGACAGTGAGCAGCCTCGAAATGAACTGACAAATGTATACATTCATAATGCGAAATACATGCCTGCAGTTTTGTATTTGTAGTAGTATTCGTTAGACAAATTTATCTAGAAAAAAATATCAAGAGACGGTTCAGTTGACGGCTCAGTCTAACTGTTCCTTTATATACGAGTAGTACAGCATTATGTGAAGGCAATATGATGACATTAAAGAGTTAAGACATTCGTGAGAAATTCCATGGGAAATTAACTGTGCAGAAACGAAAGCTTTAAATAACAAATTATTGACGTTTTTGTTGAATAAAAACACGAATGGAGCTAATTTACAAAAATTGTAATATTAAATTTTCTGAGTACCCAACTGCATGACTCTAGCTTCGCCACTGTATTTTAGGCGTCAGATCCTATCCTCGCATATTAGCCAAACTAAAATTCTGTATTTTTTTTTCGACTAATCTTTACCACTAACCCCTAGCCTTAACTTGTGCTGAAAGCGGCTTCTTACGTTCTCACAAAACTAGAACCGGCATCAAACGTCAATGATCAATTTAGGTTCGCCGTTACTGATTACATTAAGCATTTGTAGGTTAAATAAACATTAAGTTCCATAGGAGTTCCGATACTGAATTGGATTGTATATCGAAACTGAATTCTAACAAACACCTGAAAGCAAGATTGTTGAAAAATTTTACATACAGACCATTATTATTACTAAGTTTAGCTAGTTCTATTCCCTTCAAACAACAGTTGTGACTTTTAATATGAGACCATGTGTTGACGTCCATTTTTCCCTAAATTATCTCGTTCAATTAGTGACAAATATTCACATTAAGTTGGCAACACTAGTAACGCGCAGTGTACTTGATTTCGACTTTAGATGTGTTACTTGTTTAGATATATTTATTGGTACTAAAAATATTTTTAAAGTGATCTTGAATACACGTATGTTTTTATACAAATTAAATTCCAATTTCTATTTAAATTTATTAGTTTCAGCACTGCTAAATTTTTAGAAATTTCTAGAATTGTCTGAAAATATCTGAAAATATCTCGGACAGTTCTGATTCTGAAAGGACACTGGAAAGGTTTTCAGTTTCTCAGAGTTTTTTTTTGAATATCTTAAGAGTTTCTCACAAAATTGTGACGGTTCAACATTTGGGGGGGGGGGGTCATGACCCCCGTGACCCCCCCCTTGGATCCGCGCCTGGGGAAATCATCAGTAAAGGAAACCTCATCGACGGTAATGATGAAGTAACTGAAGCGAAACTGCGTCCCGGAGCAACTTCAATGTCAAAACTGTTGATGGTGTTCTAAAATCAACAAGCTCTGGCATTCGAATGTGATCCAAACATGGAAATAACTTCGAAATTTAAGAGAGAATAGAAGCAGGAACTCTTTCATATTTGGATATTAGAACAGCGAGAAAGGCATTGAAACAAAAAAATTAGCAAATCCTATATCCGATCATTTTCAACTTCGAAAAAAGTTTCAAACATTATTTTATTTCTTCATTTTGGAATCTTAATTGTGAATTCTGTTTGTAGTAGCGCTTAATTGTAATTGTACTGTAATTGATTGTCAAATTTTTTTCTTACATTTTTAAACAGTTTTTGGATATCCAAGTACCTAACCCACCTTTCTTCATTAAAAGATAGACTTCACATTCGCGGATTTAACATTCGCGAGGGTTTTTGGCAACCTTACTCTCGAGAATGTTGAGGGATTACTGTATTACCTCGAAGATTTAGGCAGAAATCCTAGCCTACATTTCGATCCACATTTCTATCTAGGGACGTAAGATATTGGTATCATCTCACCAATGGAACTAGGAGATTCCTAAAGAGATCTGGGCAGGAGGAGCTCAAATGCATGGTAACCCAAGCTCCTAAACAAAAATCCTGGTCCTCCTAGTAGGGGATTAGGACGATGGGCCAGCTCCTCATCGTCCATGTAAAAACTATGAAATGCTAAAAGGTCTAATCATGAGAAAACGGACGGTAACCGGAGACGAACTAGGCAAAGGAAATGGATAATGAATATTGGAACATGGAATACTCAAGGTCTGGGAAATAAGGTACAGGAGGTAATTAAGGAACTTCAAGATTTATATATGGATATTGCAAGTTTAAGTGAGACAAAGAAAAAGGGCTCGGATATAGAAGAGATTGGACCCTACGTTCATATTTGGAGCGGAGTACCAAAAGATCAGAAGGGTAGTAAAGGGATTTTCATAGTCATAAAAAATAAATTTAGAAACCATATTAAAAGTTGGGAAGCCATAGATCAGAGGCTGATTAAAGTAAATTTGGAAAGTTTTAGATACAAATGACGATTCTTGGAGTGTATGTGCCAAATGAAAATGAAGATACTAATATTTTAGATGAAATTTATTCAAAACTGGATAGGGTAATCAGTGAATGTGGGGAAAATAGAGAACTAATTTTATTGGGCGATTTTAATGCAAGAGTGCGAAAATCTGAGAACGCAAAAGTCGTTGGACAACATGGAGAAGAGGTGGAAAATTCGAATGGAAGAAGATTGATTCAACTATGTGAACAGCATGAACTTATAATTAGAAACGGCCACTTCCAACATAAAGATAAGCATATGTTCACTTGGGAAGATAAGGTAAGAGGAACAAAATCTGTGATCGATTACGTAATCACTAGACAATATTTAACTGAAAAAGTAATGGACGTCAGGGTACACAGAGGCCCGGAATGTAGATCCAACCGTTATCTAGGCCAAAATTATGTTACCACCCATAAGACAAAAAGAAATGGAGATCAAAGAACATAAGGGAGAGAAAAGTGAAAATAGTGAAGGTAGAAAATATAATATAGAGGGTCTATCACAAGCAAGTATAAAATATTTATTTCAAAATAGATTGAATCATTTACTCAATGAAAACTAATGGGACGGTCGCGCACGTAACAATTTTGGCGTGTGCGAAAATAATATTTTATTTAACGGGGAGTACTGGAAAACTTGATGTCTAGAAACGTGCGCTTTTTCGCTACCTGAGCGGCGCGAAGGGAGGGCCGGCCGCCGCTGGGCGGGGCTCTCTTTGTTCAGAAACGCTCGTCGCACCCTGGGTATTTCCGCGCGCTGTGTCAGAGCACACCCCGCGTCTTCTCGGAAATTGCAGTGACGTGGACCGCCCACTCGAAATCGGTTTTCAACTGCCGTTGATCCATGGCAATTGGCCGGCACGCATCGCGCGATTCGGCTGCGCCAATAGACGAGAACTAAGCGGGGGCGAGACACGTGATCTCGCGAGCGAGGGAGGTAGTTGCGGGGGTGATATTCTTTCATTCCGATGTGAACGACGACAGCAAGAGGTCTTTCTGATCTGGGCGACTGCAGCGAGAGGCCATTTCTGATGTTGACGACACTAGCGTGAAGCAGAGCTTTCCGGGGGGTAGAGAGCGGCCACGCCATCGCCGCGAGGCGCTAGACCGCCGCCGGCAACGCATCGCCGTCACTTCGCCACCCGCTCATGTGTCGCCTGAAGGGAGAGTCGGAACACTGCACGAGTGTGGGGAACTGAATGGACGAAGGAGCGTCCGGATTTGGCTTGAGGGCCTGCCGCCGCTGAAGGACGCATTCGGGCGGCGCTTCTTCGCCGCAGCCTCAGCCGCCGCCGCCACCGCCGCAGCCGCAGCCAACGCCGGCCGCGCGCCAGCCCCGCGCGCCGCCCTACACCGCCGCCGCTGCCGCCGGCTGCCCGCCCGGTCGCATATTAGCATTCCTTACCTTCATACGGAACCAAGAGAAATTACAGCTCGCCATTGGTTGACGTTTCAAAATGGCCGGACGCGGTAGATTCAAATAATGTACTCACAATCGGGTGTAGGCCCACAGCTGACTTTGGTTTTCGTTTGAATTTGTTTTCTTGGATTAGCAAACCAAAACTGTATTCTAAAAAATTAAACAAATAGTTAGTTCTTTCTTTAACAATACTTCATAAACTTATATTACGAACGTTACCGCTTTTTATTTGTCGCGGGAATATATGTTGGTACGCTTTAACAAATCTGTGTCGATGTTATGATATTAGGTTAAACGTTTGTTTGGAGTTACCTTATTATTACTGGAGTTATAACTTCTGACCGAATTATAGCGTTAGATATTTTCTGTAGTTCTACGTTTACCTGTGAGAATGTTTTGGCATTCTGAAATAAATTCGGAAATACTTCCTGGAAGTTTCGAGAATGAAATTGTTGAAATTTCTGATAATGTAGTTTGTATCAGAAGTTCTATTTCTTCAATGAATGATATTAAAGCATGGAAAGAAGAATTTCAGAGAAACACACAAACCCAGTGGAATTATTTAACGTCTAAACCACATATGGTGAAAAGTGTTTGTTTGTAAGTAGAAAGCTAATCTGAATCATGGTTATGTCTTGTGAAAATTGGTTTTGATAATGGAAAGTTGATCAAGATAATCTGTTATCAATTTGAATGACTGATTTTAAATCTTTAAATATTTTAAATCCACCTATATTTCAGTTTTGTTTTTTTCTTCACATTAAGTCATTACAAACCCACTACAGTACTATACATATTACCTTGGTGCTTTTGTGCAAAATCATGGCTCACAGCATTTATTAAGAATGGAACAATTGTTCTTGAAACATGTGTATTATAGCGTTTATTAAGAATGCTATTTACCTCAAATAATTCTTCCCATTGCATAAGCCAAACACATTATAGAAACATCATCTTTGTAATTACTTGAAGTATTGTGTTTTATACATGTTTTTGTTCATCTCAGTGTTTTCCTATAATTGAACACAAACTATATAAATTAAGTTTAAATGCCATTTTCTTTCAGAAAAAAATTTGTGTGTCATCACAGTTCTTTCATGAAAATTCCAAGAAATGAAAACAAAAAAGGTTTGTCAAAGAATGCTGACTGTCCAGCTAGCATGACATTGAAGGTTAAGATAAACAGTGTTGCTACTAGAAAGAAGGATCCTTATGTTAAGGTAATAAATAATTAAGGGAGACAAGTTTTAAAGCTTTCATTCCAGTTTATAACACTTCTTTCCTCATGTGTTGTACATTCCTCTAGTCATGGAGGAAATTAACATACTGTTCTTCAGAATGAACATTTTAATTTCATGTACTCAGTTTCATCATTATTAAATTTCAAGGGAAAAATACACCTAAGTTAAAAATTTGAATAAAATATTTTTATAATATTTCCAGAGGGGCCTGTGTGGAATTATTACTCTTCAAAACAAGCACAGTCATTCCTTAGTAACTGGAGAGACTTTGCGCTTCCTAACTCCAGATGAAAAAAACAAAGAAGCTTTCTTTGAATATTTTAATAGTGGAATGGGTATTGCTGAGTCATGTAGGTATCATAAAGGATTGTTAGATTTAGAAGAAGAAAATAAAGAGCAAAAATTTGCAAGTGGGAGAACAAATCCTACTGATAGATCAGTAAGGCAGTGGTATGACGTATGGAGACAACAGAACTTGGGCCCAAGAAGGTGTTTAGGTGTTTTGGATGTAAGTAAAAATAAGTTTTATGTGAGAAAGTAATGTCTGATCGTCCTTTCGTTACTTCGCATGAAAACAAATATATGTATCATTCCGCCTATAAGTTCGTGATTGGTTGCACCTTTCGCGCCGCGATATTGCTCAAATACAAGCACGTGCTACGGCACGAGCTGTCATAACACATTTCTCACTAGTACTTGTTCTACAGTACCCCAAAATATCAAACATGCATGTAATGTGCTTAAATATCGAGGTACTCACATACATGATTCTCACTGATTCCAACACCTGTCAATTCGGTGGTCAGTTCTTTCACCTGTCTGACAGTCACTCGGATTTGTAGTTGCTAGTTTCAAAAGGACTTTCTTCTTCTAGCCATTTCTAAGGGTTTTGTCTGTGAATGTTTAAAATCTGATGTACAGGGAAGAGCTTCACTAATATTATGTTCAACGTGTACCTAAAACTCAGTTTATCGGAGTTGCCAAAACAACGCATTTCACTTACAACACAAAGAACACTAACATTTAGAACCTTCACCTTCAAGATTGGAATTGCAACTGGTCGAAAATTCGTTGCTGAAACTGTGATCTGTTGTTCCGAGAAGTATATCTAACACGACTGCGTTGATGGGGACAGCTGGCGTGTACGAAGGCACGGCGCCCACACGACACCAGTGGCGAACGGGCGTTATCTCAGAGATGCGTTGACAATCGTTAGTGGCTTCAGGGTCACTGTGTCCGATTTCTCTGCAATGCAGAAGAGAACCTTCATTCGACTTCCTTTGTGGCATACAGAGGAGAAATAAATTCATTTTGAAAGGGCCTAACTAGTATCACGCTCTACTCCCTGAAAAAAAGTGGTGACAAGAACTTGAACGAGCCACGACCACGTGTATTTGTTTACATGGGGAGTAATTTTAGGGTGACAAATTTATTACATATATTTCCATTTGCTTGATTTGAAAATGTATACGAATCTAACGAAAATAATTAATATTGTTCCAGAAAATAAAGGAAAAATTAAAACTTTACGAACAACATGGAGCCATTGTTATGACACAAGAGGCTCCTTTTGCTGTTGTAGTCATTACTCCACTGATGAAAAGAGCTAATGATTTAATAGCAAAAACTCAATTAGTTTTTGTAGACACCACCAGTGCTTGTGATGCTGCAAACCACAGCATCACATTTTTACTAACTCCTTGTGCTGCTGGTGCAGTGCCTGTTGGCATTATAATTACTCAGGGACAGACTGAAGTGTCCTACACCACTGGATTCCAGCTTCTGAAGAAAGGTGTGAGGAGGCTCAATGCTCCAAAGTATTTTGTAACAGACAATTCCCAAACTGAGATCAATGCCCTTAAGGCTGTGTGGCCCGACAGCGGTAACTTGTTGTGCATATTTCACGTATGTCAATCAGTATGGAGATGGCTATGGGATGTAAAACATGGCATTGAGAAATCTCAACGACAAGTTATGATGCGACATTTCCAAAAGATTTTGTATTGTAAGTCAGTAGAAGAAGCAGAAGCTGCATTCCATGACGCCCTAATCTCCACAGAGATAGTGAATTGGAAAAAGTATCTCCAAGACACCTGGAAATTCAAAGAAAAATGGTGCCTTGCTTGGAGAGATGCAATTGTGAAAGGGCACCACACTAACAATTATTCGGAAATTACAGTCCGATTATTTAAAGATATTGTTCTTTCACGAGTGAGGGTTTACAATGTTGTGGCCCTTATAGATTTTGAAACCACTGCACTTGAAAAATACTACTGCAACAGATTGAGAGACTTTGCATATAGTAGAAATGCCAGTGCTAGACTGCTCTTTAATGCTTTGATGGAAAAGGGAAAGTATATTAAAGAGTGTGATGTTAAAAAAGTCACGGAAAGTATTTTTACAGTTCCCAGTGAGAAAAAGTCTGAAATACTGTACACTGTAAATACTGAATGTGGGTGTTGCTCTTGTGCCAATGGCCAGCACGGAAAATTTTGCAAACACCAGGCTGCAGTGTTCAGAATTTTTGGTGTGCCAAGTGTGAATTTGCCACCAGTCAGTGCTTCAGACAGATACTCTGTGGCAAAATTAGCTCTTGGAGAAAAAGCACCTCCTTTGTCTTTTTATGAACCTTTCATTCCAGTGGAACCTGCATTCGATGCACCAGATACATTTAGAGCTGATACCACAGAAACTGTGAATGATAATGAAGGACAAAAAGATGCAACAAACTCCTCCTCATCATCATCAATTAACTCTCATATTGAAGAAACACTGAGAAAAGAATGTGTGAATGAAATATGCCTAATGTTTGGAAATTTAAATGACAAATTTAAGGTGCCTTTAGAGAGTCTTCTACAGTATAAAAAAAATTAGAAAGCATTAAAAGCCTCTCTGAATGGGAAAACTTTCTTACACCTCCTAAGCCTCAATCCAGGCAACAAAGAGCAGGTGGAGCTATTAGGGTGCAACCTACATCCTTATCTAGAAGAGTGTCAGTGACAAAAGGCAGCAAAAGATTGCCTGCTGGGAGACCTGCTTCAGGGGAACCAGTGAAGAAGAAGAGGAAGAGAAATTTGGCTACAAATGTCAAAGAAAATGTACCCAATGCAAAGTCCCATGGCACACTGTAGCTTAATAGTTTAAAATATTCCATGGTATTGGCATTTCAGGAAAAGTGGGAAAGATATCTTGTTTTCAACTCTTAGAATGAATTAATGTGTATTTAATTCATGATTATATGCTCTTAAATTATATCAATGAATAAATAAATGTGAAAGAATTAATTAATCTTTAAAAGTAATAAATGACATAATTAAATGTGATTAGAGAGCCAACAATTATATTTCATACTTTTTTCTTCCTTATGCCAACTTCACATTGATATATTCTTTGATCTTGTGTTTCTTCAAATTGAAAGTTAACTGATGATGTGTAGTTTGTTACAGGAGTTTCATTTGTTTTCTAAATTTTCACTCTCTGTAATGTAGGTCCAAAATCCTTTTGTGTTTTGGAACAGATTCTATTAGTCATGAAATAGTCAGTAGTAAACCTATAATTATGATTTTGTAATATATTTATAAAAATTTTCAGAAAAAAATTAAAAAAACATTTTTTATATATTTTTAAGAATTTGAGATTTTGTATAGATTCAAATAAAACTTTTAATTGAATCTGGGATTAGGCATCTAAAATAATAACATCAATAAAAAAAGTATTTCTCTTCCTCTTCTTCTTCACTGGTTCCCCTGAAGCAGGTCTCCCAGCAGGCAATCTTTTGCTGCCTTTTGTCACTGACACTCTTCTAGATAAGGATGTAGGTTGCACCCTAATAGCTCCACCTGCTCTTTGTTGCCTGGATTGAGGCTTAGGAGGTGTAAGAAAGTTTTCCCATTCAGAGAGGCTTTTAATGCAACATTGTAAACCCTCACTCGTGAAAGAACAATATCTTTAAATAATCGGACTGTAATTTCCGAATAATTGTTAGTGTGGTGCCCTTTCACAATTGCATCTCTCCAAGCAAGGCACCATTTTTCTTTGAATTTCCAGGTGTCTTGGAGATACTTTTTCCAATTCACTATCTCTGTGGAGATTAGGGCGTCATGGAATGCAGCTTCTGCTTCTTCTACTGACTTACAATACAAAATCTTTTGGAAATGTCGCATCATAACTTGTCGTTGAGATTTCTCAATGCCATGTTTTACATCCCATAGCCATCTCCATACTGATTGACATACGTGAAATATGCACAACAAGTTACCGCTGTCGGGCCACACAGCCTTAAGGGCATTGATCTCAGCTTGGGAATTGTCTGTTACAAAATACTTTGGAGCATTGAGCCTCTTGTAGGAGTCACTCACACCTTTCTTCAGAAGCTGGAATCCAGTGGTGTAGGACATTTCAGTCTGTCCCTGAGTAATTATAATGCCAACAGGCACTGCACCAGCAGCACAAGGAGTTAGTAAAAATGTGATGCTGTGGTTTGCAGCAGCATCACAAGCACTGGTGGTGTCTACAAAAACTAAGAGTATATCAATATTTTATACATGCTCATACTGGTTTAGATTATATTTTATTAAATATATATTCGTTGTTGTTCTTTGCATTATTAAATTGTCCTACATAACTTTTAAAAATGTTAATAAATCCGTTTATGGAGGGTAATGGATTTCAAGTACAGAACTGTCAATTTTGAATTATTAAAACCCTTTATTACATAGTGTTTGTACTAATGGTACTATTTATATTGTATTATTTGTATTGTTTGTATTGTTAGTATTTATTTGAATTATTAAGGTATTTCATTTATGAATTCAGTTGTATTTAATGTTATGTTTATCAATTTCTTTAGAGCAATATACTTTATTCTGTTATACTGAATATTGTAATTAATATTGATGTTTTAAATTTTAAAGTATGATGATCAATAGTACAATATTAAAATTAAAGTGATTCACAAAGAAAAAAGTTTAAAATAAAATTGAACATGTGTTTTAATTTGTGCAGAATAATTTAACCACGACCTAAATTCGTTTGTTTTGGGAAATATTAAAAAAGATGAAAGGTATTTAAAATATAGTTTAATATTTTTATTATTTTTCAACTAAGTTAGTAATTCTTGTAAAGGGCCTTTGAAATATAGCAAAAATGTTTCTAACATTTTCCCCTACTTCTGTGAACTTCAATAGAAAAGAACGATAAATGAAACTTGATCGAATGAATTATTTATTTAAAACAACATATCAAACAAACTTCAATGTCTACTCTTAGTTTCCAGTAATTTTGCCACCATAAATGGACAATAAACTAATAATTGAAGTCTGTTGTAAGCCTTGAAGGCAACACTGACGATATCTCACGAATTAACATCATATAACACTAAGGGAAACATTTCCACAAAATAAACAAATGACATGACATAAACGTCTATCCTAATACCATAAGATCAACGAAGATTTGTTACGGTCTGCCAACAGTGATTCCTGCGATGGTAGACAAATAAAAAGCGATAACGTTCATATTTTAAGTTTATGAAGTATTATTAAAGAAAGAACTAAGTATTTGTTTAATTTTTAGACTATAATTTTGGTTTGCTAATCTAATAAAATATAATTTCAAACGAAAACCAAAATCAGTTGTGGACCTAGACCTGAGAACATTATTTGAATCTACCGCGCCCGGCCATTTTCAGACGTCAACCAATGGTGAGCCGTAAATTTCTCTTGGTTCCGTATGAAGGTAAAGAATGCTAATATGCCGCCCGGTCCAGGGGACGAGGGAACGCTGCCGCCCCGCCGCCCGACCCACGGACCGATGCCGCGCCTAGAGGGGCGGAACGCCCGGGCGATGACCCAGAAGGGTCGGACTTTAAGCTAAGTTAGTTGTAAGTTAGGTTAAGATATCGTTACAAATTGTAGGAGGCTTCACCCCGTTGATTACCTTTCATTTTGTTTTAATTAAATTCAGAAACTCAGGAAAGAGTGTTTCACTGCCGAATGCATGAAAATGCCCAGTCACGCAAGCGTCCTGTCCAAATTTCAGCCGGGCGTATGAGGCAACAGATGAGTGCAGACAGAAATCCACAGGTGAGTCGTGTCACGCCCTGAGATCCATCCCGCCGAACTCGATGAGAGAGTGCGGGGTGTTACAAAAACATAGTTGGATCAAATAAGGAGATATATGAACTCCTCAAAGATAAGTCTACATCAAGGAGCTAAAGAAGCACTTGGAGAAATATTATTAACATTTTAAAGAAAGAATTTTATTTAAAGAAATAAGAAAAGAAGAGGGAGAAGCTATTGGATTACTCAGGAGCTGGAGCGGGAAATACAGCAAAAGAAGAGACTGTATGAAAAATGGCTGAGTACCAAGAAAGCGGAAAATAGGGAGGAATATAACATCCAACGAAATAGGGTTAGAAACATGATAAGAAAAGAAAAACAACAATCATGGGAGCGTAAATGCCAAGAAGTAGAAATGTACTTAGGTGGGACAAAAACAAGCGAGATTTGGAAGTTCATAAAACAAGTCAAATCTCCCCAAATGGAAAAAGTCCGCATACAAAGTGTATCTGTAAGTAAATGGGAAGAGTATTTTAGAACATTATTAAATGAAGGAAGATCAGATTTTCTTGGAACTACAGAAAGGGAAAAGAAATCTCTGGCCAGAGAAATTACAGTAACCGAAGAGAGGGTCAAGAGATGTATCAAAGAAATGAAAGGTGGTAAGGCTCCGGGTCCAGGAGAAATCCCATGCGAATTGATAAAGAATGGAACACCAAAGCTAGTGCGGATGATGACGAAGCTAATTAATAGCTGTATCAATAAAGGCGTTATACCCGAAGACTGGAAAATGGCACCAATATACTTAAAAAATAACACCAATGTATGAGAAAGGAAGGAAAGTCATGTGAAAATTATAGAGGGATAGCAGTGACAAACACGTTCAGTAAGGTATATGAAAGAATGTTAAGGGGAGACCGTATGCACCATATTTCCCTATGCTGCCAATGCTAATTTTGGACATCTTAAATACGTTTTTTGGAAAAACTAGAAAAGATACAACTCTCAAATTTTTACTGCAACGAAATACTACATTAATAAACAATTACAAGTATTAAAATGTTTAGAGAAGTGAAAAAATGTTTAGAGAAAATCAGGTTTAAAGTTAATAATTATATTTTACTGAAGAAAATCTTTAAAAACACTTAGAGTTAATATTTTTCTGCATCATACTGAGCATCAGTAGAGTCATACTGGTCTTCTTTCCTTCTTTTCACTTTATCTTGCTTCTTTTGTGCAACTTGGTGCAGCAATGTCAGCAAATTTCTAACAAGGATTGTCTTGTATTATCCCCACAATCTACACCCAGAACATTTAAAAACTTCTGTTTTTCTGAAACTCCATCATTGAAACACAAGATGGCATCGTATACACCAAATCTTAAAGTACTGATTTGCACAAATACAGTTTTGAGTAATCGTGTTCAAATTACTAAATTCACAGATTCGTTCAAATTCTGGGTAATAGTAACAAAACAATAACAAACTTTGTAAACACGCATGAATTCGGTACCTATCGATAGTAAATGCAGGTTAGCAAAACATTCACATAAAAAAACTACGATAACGCGCAAACAAATACGAGAGATTTCCAAATTTATTTCAATTTTGACGTAAAGGAGGCGTGGCATTTAAATGTATTTCCTACGAAGAGTTTCATGAAAAACATTATAAAATTTGAACCACTGGGCGGATTCGAATGAAACAAAAAGCATTTTACACTCGAACGGACTTTTCAAATAAAATAAAAACTAAAATCAAATTTTTGAAGCCATTATCCTACTGTCTCCCCTTATGAGAATTAATAGGAGAGGGAAACGAGGAATACGAAGAAGAACAAAGTGGTTTTAGAGCGGGTCGTTCTTGCATAGATAACCTGTTTTGTTTGTCCCAGGTGATGCAAAAGAAATGGCAAACACGGAGAGAACTCTATCTGGTCTTCTTTGATTTAGCAAAGGCTTATGATAGTGTGCCAGTCATAAAGTTATGGGAAGTTAAGAAAGTAATTTAAATACAATTTTAATAAATGCGGTGAAGGAATTGTACATAGATCAAAAAGGAAAAGTGAAAGTTGGAAAACAGATGACCAAAGCATTTCCTATATCAAAAGGACTACGGCAAGCATGTTGTCTGTTACCTCTTTAAAATATGACCATGTTTCCCTCTTTAAAATATATGTTAATGCGGTGTTACAGGTGAGCCATTCCACGTCAAATCGCACAAAAAAGACCAAAATTTGACCTTCATATTTTTAATTTTTTTCTATTTTTTTCTATTTGTTATATGGAGCAAATAAGTTAACACGTGTATTTTTATTTTTTTCTAACTTTATTATTTTCGGAAATATTGTATAATGAAATTTGCTAAAAATGACGCGCATCACTAACTTAAAAATTTCATATATTTGAATACACTAATTATAGAAATTCCGTTCAAATTCCATTCGAAACTTAAAAACATGTTTAATTTTTAAGATTTTGCAAAATATTTAATTTCTTAAATTTTCAATTTTTTTTCAAAATTTGAAATTTTGAAAATTAAATATTTTTGTAAACTCGATGAGATAAAAATTTTAAAAAAATATTTATAAACGCAATAGAGTATTGATGATATCTTCAGAAAAAATCAAAGTGGGATCTCAGTAATTTTAAAAGATATTAATATTTTACGAAAGAGCGTATAATAGATTGCTGCAATAGACGCGTTTCTTGCGTTACTGACCGTCGGTTTCTTTGGATGAAGCAGGAATTTAATACTCTTGAGGTGGTAAAACTTCACGACTGAATATATAAATAATAATATTTATGTATATACATAAATATAATGTATATATTATGTATATACATATAAATAATATTAATATATTTATAAATAATTTATAGATTTATAATTAATTAAATGACGGATTCTTGACTCATGTTTTGATTGACATTTTTGAAATTTTCTGGTCCCTTACAACTAACTTTAAATACAAGCACTCGCTTACCATAGAATTCCTGAACTTTCGTCACAATGCACAGTTTTAATGCCTTATCGAATTTACTTCAGGTCTGGACAAAATTCCATTTTCTTCAGCCAACTTTTTAGACACTTTTATCATGCGTTCGGTTGCAGAAAAATGTCGTTTAATTTTATTGTATGTCCAACTTTCAAAATTGTCAAAATTTTAATATTGAACGGCATGCCATCTGTTGAGTGAAAGGAATCGATAAGCTTCTAAATAGTAACTTTGTCTGATTTTTCGATGGACGTCGAAGGATCTTCAATGTGAAAAAATTTATCTGTGTTGGCACTTCGTACTTTCTGAAATTTCTCCTGGGGATACCGTTTTTGTTCCAATATTCTTTTCTTGGCTCCTATTGCAATTAAACTCTCGTTTATTTTCTCTTTATTAATTTCGCATACACTTGACAAACTATCTGAAGAGCTTAAATTGTTATTTCCTTGATTTCCACTCTTTTCACTATATTCTCTGGACGTTCCAATACTTTTGTTAATGTCACGAGAGCCTCTGATCTCGACGCTCTCTTCACTAACAAAAGGATGTTTTGGGAGCCGATTCCCTTCCAAAATGAATCATAAATTTTCCAATCTAATGGCTCCTGTAATTTCACCAGAAAATTGTGGTTTACGCGTCTTGGAGATTTTCTTTTCTAAAAACCGTAATCAGAAAGTTTAAATGGATTGAAACATCTGTCATATCTCATACGGCGATCGCTACTCATGTTGCACAGTGTACACACGATTCACAGAACATACACTAGCACTCTTATCTTCATAAGGTGCGTATTGTGACTGATGCTGAGAAAATTTTACTCATGTCCCTTGACAAGTGGTTGATTGTATTTCACGAGCAAGGTCAGGAGGGCACATATCCCTAGGACACAAAGGGATGCAGTAAAATTTGTTTCGCTAACACAAGGAAATGCAGTTGTGGAATTCGTTTTGCTGTCACCCATCACTTCTGGAAAAAGAGTGAACATGTGAGTTACTATTTTTTCTTGAAACCCTAATCAGGCAGACGGCCATTCTTTTTATTTTTCGTCGGCACTTGCATCAAAGATTGATCGAACACAATTCAGTCATTGCAGGGGCAGGAACCACGCGCCCCCATACAATAGATTTGTATATCTGTACGTGTTGAATGCCCACTTTTTTCTTGTTGTGTTTTGTAGAAAATTGAACAAGAAATACGTCTATATTTTTTTCATTTTTATCTGAGAGAGTTCATATAGAAATATTCATTTTTTAAAAAAAGTTCCAATTTTTTAATGAAACATTTATTTTTTGAGAAAGTAATTTACAGAGGAATAAAATACACATATCAAAATATTAAACGAAACAAACCAGGATTTTTTATGTTAAGTACATTCGAATTATCAATCAATCATATTTTGCAAAGTACGCGTAAATTCCAAAATTTAATATAGGCATAACTACAAAAATAATTAACAGGTAAATAAAAATTCACGTGCCTCTGTTTTTGATGTCCAGAATGAATGCCATATATTCGTGTCATTTATTTATTAAAATTGCATACATTTAAAAAATAGTCGTGTAAATTCTTGTGCGAAATGACGTGGAATGGCTCGTATTTCAATTCGTTTCGCTCTCACCTATAAGAACATAGATGATCCGCTAGTCACCCACGATGTTACCCACAAAAACATGTATGACACAATGTCATACATTTTGGGGGCAGAGTGAACATCTAAAATACTAATAACTCTTGAAACCCTAATCAGGCAGATGGTCATTCTTTTTTTAGTTCTTCAGCACTTGTATCAAAGACTGACCGAACACAATTCGTTAGTGCATGGGTAGAGGCAGAGAGCGCCCTCATACTTACAACTAATTTTTCACTGTATGTGTGGAGTGCCCACTTTTTTTCTTGCTGTATTTCATAGAAAATTGAACAAAGAAGACGCCTATATTATTTTCAAATTTTTATCTCATCGAGTTTATATAGACATTTTACTTTTTTGGAAAAATACATTTTTTAAATGAAAAAAATATTTTTTGAAAAATGTATTTCCAGAGGAATAAAATACAGATTTCTAAGTATTAAATGAAGCAAACCAGAAATGTTTATAGTCAGTACATTCGGAGCAACAATTGATCTTATTATGTGAAGTACCTGTAAATCCCAAAATTTAATATAGGCATAACTTCACAAATAATCAATTTTCAGGCAAATAAAAAAATACGTGTCTCCTTTTTTGATGTCCAGATTTAAGAAAAAAATATCGTACATTTAAAAAAAAGTCGTGTCAACTCTTGTGCGATTTGACGTGGAATGGCTCAGGTATGGAAAAGAAAATGTGCTGGGATGGGAATACCATTTGATGATAATATCAGTGGCGTAGCGTGACTCACACGTTTCGGGATGCTCAACAATAACACACAAAATGTCACTGTCAACTACTTCGTCTCACAGGCGAACGCATCACAAGGCAGATACACTGGGACTACTTCCACGATCTCGATTGCTTACGACGGTGTAGGCGCTTCCCACAAAATCCTCACAGCAGTCAGGGCTGCCGATGTCTTGAAAGCAAATTATACAATGGCTCAGCTTTAATTCTTATACGCGAATGACAATAAGACCATTTGTTAATTTATACATTGCAGACTTAAATAATATGTAATCTATTTAAGAGATAATACAATTTCTTGGATATTAATTAAGAAATAGTAGTCAGACACTATTTCTACAGTTTGTACCCATGACCAAGCGGGGACTCCCGAGTGAGAGAGAGAAAGATAATTTACTGAACGCCTGAAGTGTGCTGCGCTCTCGTGCACAAACGAGCTTCTTTCCGCAGTAGACGCTAGCTTAAAGCGTCGGGTTTCTCTGGGCCAGGGGTGAAGAGGGGAGAGGGGAACCTCGCCATCTGCGCATGCGTCATTGCTCGTCGCAATCTGGCGGCAGACGCTGAAGTATTTTAGCTTCCAAGCAATCAGAGGCCAGCTTCAACAGCCCGCCGAATTCAATCATAGGAAATCAATTTTAAATTAATACAAAACGTGTTTCGCTCAACAGACCACTTGTAAGATTATCAATACAGTATTTAAGGTTCTTATATACGGGGATGCTCAGCATCTCAGCGTCCCCTGACGCTACGCCACTGGATAATATAACACATTACACTCTACAATTCGCTGATCAGGACTGATGGCGAAAGACCAGGAAGATATTAAATATATGACTAGGAAGATAAAACAAGATTTTGAGAAATGGGGATTAAGCCTCAATCTAGAAAAAATAGTGTACTGGACACTAGGCAGTACACATGATGTATTGACTGTGGAAACTGGAGAAATAATAAGAGCAGCAGAGGACAAAGTACTTGGGAACAACAATAGGGAAACAAGTTTTTTTATGAAAAGGAAAGTGAAACCCGAATAATTAAAGGAAGGAAAATTTTAGGAGCCCTGAATCCAGTGATCTGGGATTCAAATATGGGCAGAAAAACGAAATTTAGGATATATAAAAGTATGATTGAAAATGTTTCATTATACGGAGCAGAATTATGGCAACTTCCAGAACAACAGAAAAGAAAATTGAGAGCTCTGGAAATGGATTTCCTCAGACGAGCTGCAGCAATATCTAGAATGGAAAAAAATAGAAATGAAAGAGTTAAGGAAATAATGAATTTGCACCACAATATTATAGAGGAAATTGAAAAGAAACAACTCACTTGGTTTGGACTCGTACCACGAATGCAGGAGAGAAGACTCCCTAAAAGATTATTAGAATGGCAACCAAGTGAAAGGAGAAAACGAGGAAGACCATGACTAGAGTGGAACGATCAAATCAGAAAGACAATCGAGAAGTCGAAATTACCTCCTGATGCCTGGAAGAACAGAGAAGACTGGAGAAGAAGATTAGGCGCCTGAAGACCAAAGTAGCGGTTAAGAAACCGGCAAGAAGAAGAAGAAACACTTCATTATTAATATTAACACTTCATTATTAATATGCGTATTAAATGTATGAGAGATCTTTAAAAAAATTCATTTGTGTAATTTTTGGAAAAAAACAACAACAAACAAACCATAAATTGAACTTTACGTCATATAAAACTTTACGTCAATTAGCACGATCCGTTCCAAGAGATTGAAGAAAAAAGTTGGAAACATTTATGAGAAAATAGCGTTTGCGCGTTTCTGAAAATGCAGAATTTTGAGCTAGTTTTCACAGAAAACGGTTGAGTTCTCAAAAAACTTTACTTGACATTATTTAAAGCACATGTAGTCGTAAATATAATAATCTGAACAAATCGCTACTAATCTGATATTACCAACGTGAGGGACAAGTCAAAAAAATAAAATGTTTGTAATTTTTGTAAAAACAAAAGAATAGAGCAATCTGGCAATTACGTCATTTCATAAAGTACATTTAGCAAACCTACCAAAAGTTAAAAAAAAATTTGAGTAGTTTTTCAGAAAATCTGGTTTTTGTATTTTTTACTCTCCCGTATACTATACGTGCGTACGTATAGTGTAGGGAAAGTTATGTAATGCTGCGCGTAAAAGCGGCGGATTTGCGGAAAAAAACTCTTATTACAGGGCCGTGGTAACAAAAAGTGGATAAATCCTGTTGCTAAATTAAGAAAAAAATCTTCTAACACGTGGTACCCTATTTTGTGGGTCCTTGATACCGAAAAACCAATTGAAAGCAAAACGTCTGTCCGTCCGTCTGTGAACAACGATAGTGACTAAACCGTTCAGACGATATTCTCCAAAGTTGATACTCCACGATCGGTCTGAATAATCTCGCGGCCCCTTGAATTTGCAACCGATCTTTTAATTTTGGTGGGTACTTCACATGAAACCCCTGGGATATTTTCAAAATTTTCAAAAAAATGGCGCCAACAATTTTGAGTAAATTTTGTTGTTGGATAGTCTGAAGGTCATTTAAGAGAATGGCGTAGGTCTCATGTTGGTTGAAAACTCTGATTTTTCGAAAATGCAAAAAATTCAATTTTTTTCAGCATCTTCCTACAACTACAATTACGAAGATACAATTTTTTCTTAATGAAATGTGTTCATAAAAATAGGTCTTAAAATAAGGTTATGTTCAATTTTTCATAAACATAAGTATTTTTTGAAAAATTGTGTCAAATATAGATAATTTTTTGTTTTCTTTAAACAATTTTTTTCTTAAAAACCGCACATTGTTTTATTAAATTGGGACCTGAGATAGCATAAAGGAGCATAAAAGAATGGTTCAGGTTTCATGTTCGTAGAAATGCCTGATTTTGCGAAAATTTTAAAATATTAAAAACATTTCGGCGTCTTTCTACAATTGTGAAGATACGATTGATTTTTTTAATGAAATACGCATATCAAAAACAGATTTTCAAATAAGGTCATGTTGAATTTTTTGAGAATATGAGTAGTTATTCTATAATTTGCTGACAAACATAATAGCCCACTCGGAATTGACTGCCCTTCGTTTTCGTTACACCTACAATTACTTACAACTACAATTTTAAAAAGACATTTTTCTCAAATGTATTTATCAAAACTACATCTTCAAATAAGGTCATACTTAATTTTTTCAAAATATGAGTAGTTTTTCTATTATTTGGTGACAAACATAATAGCCCGCTGTAAATTTACTGCGCTTCGGATAGCTGGATGAGTCGTAAATTAGAATTTGCAATTTTTATATTATTTTTGTTCATTTTTACAGTCGACCTTTTGTTATACAATTTACACATTAATCTTTAAAGCAGTTATTTATTTTCAATTATTGGAAATAAAAATTTCTAGCTCATTAAGGGAGTATCGACAATGCAGGAACGCAACAATTGAATTCCGTTCCGTTGTCGCGAATTTCTGTGAATTACGTGTCATTGTTGTGCTTTGATGGTGTAGACTTACTTCTATGGTATTCTATTTGATGGTGTAGACTTCTATGGTCGACTTCTTTTTCCAATGCAAGTTTTTAAAACTTTTGTATTATAATTTCATGCAGTTGTGGAATTCACATAGTTTTGACAACACTGCGATGGAAACAGTGATGTGTTCGCACTGTGTAAGATATATAGTTCACTCCCAGTCTAAAACTGAAGCTAATGTGAGGCTAGTTCTCACAGTTCTCTCATATAAATGCTGCGATCTTTGGGTATTATTTAGGCAAGGTCGTGTAATGTGTAACAGCCACAGTTTCAGATGTCGTCTTAAGATGCATATTTTACTCCGCGACCCAAACCGATCGTGCGCATCGTACGGACAAGCGAGGAACTAGCCTTAAACGGGCTTCAGAAAATTTGTACCAGAAGGCGGCTAGTTAACACACCTATATATCTTACACCATGGTTGATTGTTTCTTGATTGAATTGGACGTTTTCGAATAATAGCTAAGATGTTTGTGGGAGGATGAATTCGAGAGATAAAGAGCAGTGGACTTTTCTTGCTTTTCGAGACGTTTGTTCTCCTCCCCCCAACACCTTCAATAGTTCAACTTACATGGATCGAAGGACCAGCTTTTAAACAGGTTGTATCTGTGTATTGAATTACTGCTATTACGGTTGGGAAAATAAGTTTGCAAATGACACAAGAAAAACATATATTAAATTTAAGCACTAAATACTACAATGTTTAACAAACGGTTACATATATACATCCTTTATTGCTCGAGTCGGGGAACACAAGCTCGAGGAAATTGTGTTTGAAACAGTTGCTGCCCAACGCCTTCTAAACATCTTCACGTAACGCGTGGCGCCGCCGGCGTTGCCAAGTTGCGCCCGCCCCAGGGAAAGCGGGCGGAAAGGTTGCGCTGTAAAAACAATCTTATATTGGCGCTCGTCAGAAGCACCGTTGCAACACATTCACTAGCACTGTGGTACTGTCAACATTATCAAGTTCTGTCCGCCTTAGGAAACGCGGAGCAGGAAGGCTTGCAGTGCAGAACCGAATTTGTATTGGCTTTCGTCAGAAACACCGTTACAACACACTCACTAACACTGTGGTACTGTCAGCATTATTAAGTTCTGCCCGCCTTAGGAAACGCGGAGCAGGAAGGCTTGCAGTGTATAAACTGCTCATTTTAGTTACCAAAACACTACACTTGAGAAAATAAAGCAAGCAGCACGCGTCGAAGACAACGGCTGCCAACACGCCATTACGATCCTTTTCTGCTGCAAGACTCAGATCAGACTGACTGTGGCGTCGGGTGACGCAGGAAGGAAAGAGGGGTCGCAGCCAATGAACGTGCGTCATTGGTAATTGTGAATTGCTAAATAAGTTTTAAGCGTTTGAGTTTAATAGATTTGGTTAGCATTTCAAAGTAGATTTTGAAATTGTTGAATTTTGAAATTATGAATTTGTTTGAACTGATGCGTTTTTCATTTGCTTTTATAACAGTGATTACGAATTCGCGGAAGCGATGTGGCGGCTTATTGTTGTCTTCGATTTTGTGCCGGAATTAAGAATGGATGTACTGCACAATTATTTTACGGACGTGCCTTTTAAATTTTGTGGAGTTGTATTTGCTCCACTGTCCCCCCAGAAATATTGTAATTAATTATTTATTTATTAATTTATGTAGTGTGCTCCGACAATGTTAGTAGGGCAGAAAGTACAATATTTCAATTGTGCGTATCTGCTTACAATAATACGGGAAAGTATGTGCTGTTGTAGCACCACTAGTTTAAAATTGCACAAATTGCACGCAGTATTGCGCGAAAACTACTATAATTTTAAAAAAATGTACATGACCGTAAGGATAGAACTCACATTGGAGAACAAATTTTATTTGGAAGAAAAATCTGTATCTTCAGTTTTGTACTTGTAGGAAGATGTTAATGCAGTGGTAGTTATTGTAATTACAACTATTTAAAAGGGAACAGTCGAGGCTCGTGGTTTTATGAATGGGGAAGGCTGTAAATGCATTGCATGACATTACAATGCATTACATTGCCTGCATTGTATTTGTATTAATAATAAGTCTGATACAGACTTAAGGGAGTTGCGCTTCTACCTCATATTGGGAAAACTAGTTGAAGCACAATGCTACTCGCTGAGCTGCCTAGTAGTGCTATCTGGTGAGCATGACCTTCTTTAGACCCTAGGCCCCACCCTTGACCCTGGCTGCAGCCTTCCCCCACCGGTAAGCCTGTGCAATGAATGCATGACGTCACGCCTCCTCATTTTACATGGGCCTTATGGCGGAATGAAGTGGGAGCGTAACGCTTCTCTCTTCCCTGTCCCCGTCGAGGTGGGTTGGTCCACGTCCTGACGGGGGGATGCAGAGAAGGCTCTCAAGTGTTCCTTTCTCCATTTTTTTCATCTTCTTGCTTCTCATTTCATGTCGTACGTTGTTTTCACTCCTTTTTTTCACTCCTCACTCCTTTCACTTTCACTCCTCACTGGCCTTCTCTGTATGCTGAACGCCCACCCATGTGTTTGCCGTGCATGGCGACCCGTGTCGGAGGGAATGTGTGTCCTGGCGGTTGAGGGGTCTGTTTGTTTCCCAAACACTCACCTTGTGCTACATTCGGCTTGCACTGAAGGATACGTTGTGTACGTATTTTTGGGAACATTCCCTGTAGGCCTCAATGCTCTTGCTTTGGCCTCGGACATTTCTAGACGGGCGGTCGGGAGCTAACCCACTCCCGATCAATCGGCTCGGACTAGGTCTTGCACTGAACTCCAGGGTGAGCGGGGGGATACACGGTGGTGCAGCGCTGTGTTATTCCCCCACTATATCCTCGTGGCAACCCTGGCACTCCGATGGAGTGTCCCCTTGTTGGACTCCGTGGTGAGTGGGAACCACGAGGATGAACCTGATTCTTCTTTATGGAAACTAAACCTTCTCCCCCACCCTCTTCCGCAAGGAAGAGGAGATGTCCGGAAAGAAACCTTGATTTGAATAGTTTCTTTTTCAATGGTGAAGATAGACCAAAGAAACCTGGATTCCTCCTCATGGCATGCACTGAGGAAGGTAAATTCTCCATTTATGATAGTCGGCGATGTGAATGCCCACAGTCCTCTCTGGGGCTCTTCCCGCACGTGTCCGAGAGGCAGTATCTTTGAATCAGTAATAGACAGCGGATTTGGTTATTCTGAACTCTGGTGAAGCAACTCATTTTGCCGTCGCCACAAACTCGAGCACGTGATTTGATTTAGTTCTTTCAGCCCGTCTCTTTCAACCGACCTGCAATGGTCCATCCTAGACGACCTATATGGTAGCGACCACTATCCCATTATCGTCCACATTGATAGACTTGCGCGTGGTTTGGCGCGCCCCCCTCAATGGTGCGTCCTTCGTGCTGACTGGCCGACATTCCAAGCGAATGTAAATCTATCAGAGGGTGAATTTGTTAGTGTGGAGGATATGGCAGTTCATTTTAACACTGCTATATTGCAAGCTGCGGGCACTGCAATCCCCAGGTCGACCGGTAATTCGCGACACCCCTTTGTCCCGTGGTGGAACTTGGATTGCTCAAGGGCTGTCGGTGCTCGGAAGAAAGCGTTGGCTCGACGTAAACATTATCCAACCGCGGATAACCTTATTGATTACAAGAGGTGCAGAGCTAAGGCGAGAAGAACCATATTAGAAAGCAGGAATGCATCATGGAAGGCATGTGTCCTCCTTGAATTGCCACACGCCACCACGTCTAGTATGGAGGAAGGTGCGTCTAATTAATTAAACGTGCCAGGTCTTAGAAAAAATGGTCAAATAATCACAGATCGAGACGCCGTAGTAAAGGAACTTGCCACTCACTATGAGAAGATGTCGAGTACGGCCAACTACTCTCCAAACTTCCTTTTGTTTAAAGAAAGAATGGAAAATCGCGCTTTGGATTTTTCGAGCAGAGCACGTGAGGATTATAATACCCCTTTCTCTATGTATGAAATGCGTTCTGCTCTGAAGCTTGCCAAAAGAACCACTCCAGGTCCAGACGAAATCCTTAAGACGAAGACAACTTAATGTTGCAGCATCTTCCCGAAACTGCCATGGAATTCCTTCTCCGGCTCTTTAACCGTATCTGGGAAAAGCATACTATCCCTAACATGTGGCGAGAAGCTATCATCGTCCCAGTTCCCAAAGTGGGGAAAGATCGATTACTGCCATCAAGTTATCGACATATTTCCCTCACAAGCTGTGTATGCAAAGTGCTGGAACGCATGGTGAATCAGCATCTAGCCTGGACCTTGGAGCATAAAAATCTGTTGACGCCAATCCAAAGCGGGTTTAGACGAAACCGGTCTACCTTGGACCACCTCGTTTCGCTGGCAACAGCTATCTCTACATCGTTCGTCTTGAAACAACATGTAGTGACTATATTATTTGATATAGAAAAGGCCTACGACACCACCTGGAGGTACGGCATTCTGCAAACCCTTCACTCTTGGGGATTTAAGGGGAAGCTTCCGCTATTCCTCCAAAACTTCTTATTGAATAGATCTTTCCGTGTTCGTATGGGTGATAGACTTTCTCGTAGTCACCCCCTTGAAAATGGTATCCCTCAAGGACCAGTTCTGAGTGTCACTCTGTTTGCCATCGCCATCAATGGAATAGCGTCGACTGTACGAGAACCTGTTAAGGTATCGTTATTTGTGGATGACTTTGCCATCTTCTGTTGCTCCAGCAGCATCAGTGTGATCCAGAGACAACTCCAAATGGTGCTCAACAAGCTCCACGAATGGAGTACGTCAACAGGCTTTAAATTCTTTTCTACTAAAAGTATCGGTTTGCATTTCTGTAGGATATACCATTTGCATACTAATCCAGTCCTTCACTTGGGAGGAAACCCGCTTCCATTTGCAGAATCTGCCAGGTTTCTGGGGCTTACATTTGACAAGTCTCTCACCTGGCGCTCTCACATCCGTGGACTACAAACCAGATGTGTATCTCCCCTTAATCTTCTCCGAATGCTGAATGGTACATCATGGGCTGCCGACCGCTCTACCCTATTGCGGCTGTATAGATCACTCATCCGCTCAGTTTTGGACTACGGTAGTGAAGTGTATGGCTCAGCAACTCCCTCCACTCTGCGACCCATCAATAGTATACACCACGCAGGTATTCGTCTATCAACAGGCGCATACCGAACCAGCCGAACCAGGCGAGGCTTGCGAGCTTTCCTTAAAACGAAGGCGGGATATTTTATTAGCATCTTACGGAGCTAAAGTATCAGGACTCCCTAATCATCCTTGCCGCCAAATAATTATCCATCCTGAATATGAAACATCATATATTCTTCGAACATCGCTGCCTCAGCCTCCAGGTATTCGATTGCAAAATCTTGTGCGGGACCTTAATGTTGATCTTCCGACACCCATGAAACCCCCAAGTCACTCCATTCCTCCATGGAAACTCCTCCGCCCGAATATTGATTTCAGACTATCCAACCTGCCTAAACTAACGACTAGTCCTCTTGCTTACCAGATACATTTTGAGGAAATGAGGGCCGCCTACCCAGATCATGTATTCTTATATAAAGACGGCTCATCGTGCAATGATGCGGTGGCTTGTAGTTTTTATTGTATCAGGGTCACAAAATCATATCGGCTACATTCTCAGTGCAGTACCTTCCCTGCTGAAATGAATGCAATTCTTGAAGCCCTAAAATACATCGAGTCAACGACGACTACTTGGCGTAAGCCAAGTATTTCATTGTTCCGATTCTCTTAGCTCGTTACAAGCTGTCTCCCGTTCTTCCTCAGACTACCTGACGGAATCTATTCAAAACATCATTCATCGCCTTCTGTCTCGCCACTACGATCTAATACTGAGTTGGGTCCCAGGCCATGTGGGAATAATAGGGAATGCGTTGGGTGACCGGGCGGCAAAATCGGCAACGGAGAATACTCATGTTGACATTCCTTTCGTACCATCGTCCGATGTTAAAGCTTCTTTAAAACGACTCATCTTTAGAGCGTGGCAAACAGAGTGGCACAATACCATCTTTAAACTAAGCGTAATAAAGGAAACTGTTAATCCCTGGCGCTCCTCATCCCGACCTTCTAGGCGCGTGGAAGTTATTTTAACCCGTCTGCGTATCGGACACTCACTTCTCCCACAGTTTCCTCATTCGAGGAGAATCTCCTCCTACCTGTGCCTCGTGCAGGGCGGCTCTCTCTGTGGAACACGTCCTCCTACATTGTTTGAGATTTGATAGCAGCCGACGTAGACATGCTCTGGGCAAATCTCTACGAGAGGTGCTCGGAGATGACGATTCCGCGCTCTCAAAACTTTTTTGTTTTTTGAGAGAATGCGGAATATACAATTTTATATGACATAGGAACATGTTTTACTGGCCCCAAATTCTGTTTTATTTGTTCTGTCTGCTTAAATATTTTATGTATAATTGAAGTGTTCTTGTTTAAGGTATACATGCTCTTTTAAATTAGTTGGCAAGTGCACCAATTACTGTTTTATTAGAACTTTATTATATTTGTTTTTTAGAAAACTTTGACATGGGCGCCAATGACCTTAGCAGTTGAAGCGCCCTTTTAACCTAATCAATCAATCCTCGTGGCAACCCTCGCACTCCCCTTGTTGGGGTGTCCCCTTGTTGAGGTGTCCGCGCCTTTCCTGATTGCGAGGGATTTTAATGCCCACAATCCCTTCTGGGGTGGCACGAGGATCTGCCCGAGAGGTTCTATCCTCGAAAATATTATTGACCAGCAAAACTTAATTCTTCTGAATTCCGGGAATCACACTTATTTCTCCATGGCGTCAAACTCCTTCTCGTCAATCGATCTGGCACTCTGTAGTCCATCCCTATCTACCATGGTAGAGTGGACTGTACTCGATGATCTACATGGGAGTGACCATTTTCCCACTTTGGTCCAATTTAATGTTCCTAATTTAGACGTCATCCACCCTCCTCGCTGGCTGTTCCATCGAGCCCACTGGGATACATTCAGCGAGAAAATTATAATGCCAGACCACTTATCAAATAATATCGATACCTTGGTGGTCCAATTCACCGACGCCCTACTTCGCGCAGCCACCATTGCATTCCCGACGTCTGCGTGTCGGCCACGACGCGTTCCTGTGCCTTGGTGGAATGCTGACTGTGCCACTGCGGTGCGTGACCGAAAGCAACCTCTCGCGAGGCTATTGAGCCTGCCCCTGAGCGAAACTGAAGGGCGAGCAACTGAGAAAAAACATCGAGTTCCTCTTGTGACACGACTTGGCCAGGGGGAATGTATATACCCACCGAATGTATATGTACACACCGTAAAAGAGAAGGATGGTAGGTGTACCCGAACGCCAACTGGAGGTCGGTTCGAACGTTGTGTTCCTCAGAGTACAGGGAGTCGCGGATGAGTACCGCGACGCCGTCGTGAGCAATAGGTTCCCCACCGCATCAAACCTGATGGATTTCAAAAGAAAGCGGGCCAGAGCCAGATTAGTAATACAGGAAAGTAAGACCGCTTCCTGGAGAGCCTTTATTTCTTCTCTTTCTTGCCATACCCCGCCTAAAGTAGTATGGCGAAAGATCCGACAGATCGGAGGAAGATTTTCCCCACCATCTGTCCCAGGACGACTTATTAATGGAAATCTTATTACTTCTCCAGAAGAAGTAGTTGAGGAATTGGCCTGTAATTCTGAAAATACCTCCAGTTCCTTAGACTACTCCCCTAGCTTCTTGAAAACGAAGAGTAGAATGGAGAAATGCAGATTGGACTTCTCAACTTGCCTGGAGGAAGATTATAACGCCCCTTTCTCCATGGATGAATTTTCCAGTGCGCTCGATCGTGGGAAAGATTCTGCTCCAGGACCAGACCAGATTCACAACCAAATGTTAAAACACCTGACGGAAGAGGCACGTATTTTTCTCCTCCGTATCTTCAACAAGATTTGGATAGAACATACCTTTCCTAGGACCTGGCGCGAAGTGATTATTATTCCTATTCCTAAAGAAGGAAAGGACAGGACAGGACAAAGCCGTCAACCTACCGCCCAATCTCGCTCACAAGCTGCAAACTTCTGGAGCGAATGGTGAACACGCGTTTGATCTGGCACCTGGAACAGAGAAACCTACTTACACCCATCCAATGTGGTTTCAGGAAGAACAGGTCAACCATGGACCACCTTGTCACCCTTACCACACAGATCTCCACTGCTTTCGTGCTACGTCAACACCTGATAGCAATTTTCTTCGATATAGAGAAAGTATTTGATGCTTCCTGGAGGTACGGCATTCTTCGCACCATCCATTCTCTGGGTCTTAGGGGCCAGCTGCCCCTTTTTTTAGTAGCCTTTCTTTCCTCAAGATACTTCCGCGTTCGCCTTGATGACAGAGTATCCGCCAGCCACCATTTAGAAAACGGAGTCCCTCAGGGCTCAATTCTAAGTGTCACTCTGTTTGCCATCGCTATCAATAGTATAGCGTCGATAATCCGAGAGCCGGTCAAAGCATCGCACTTCGTTGACGACTTTGCCATTTTCTGCTCTTCCAAGAGTATTCACGTGATAGAGAGACAATTACAACTTGTCCTCAACAAATTGCAGGAATGGAGTGACGCGACAGGTTTCAAATTCTCCGCATCAAAAACTAACTGTATGCACTTCTGCAGGATTCATCATCTCCATAACCACCCCGATCTTTTTCTTGGAAGCCATCATCTTCCTGTTGTGGACTCTGCAACTTTCCTTGGGCTTACCCTTAAGAGCCTAACATGGTGAAATCATATACGTAAACTGAAAAGCCGATGTGTCTCACCTCTGAACCTCCTCCGCACCCTTGGGGAGCAGACCGTGTGTGTCTCTTGCGTTTGTATAGAACCCTCATCCGGTCTATTTTGGATTATGGATGTATTGTATATGGGTCAGCGTCACCATCAACCGTCCGGCCATTAAATACCATTCACAACGCCGGTATAAGAATTAGTAAAAGCGCCTACTGCACGAGTCGCATCGAATGCCTCTTGGCCGAAGCGGGAGAACTATCTCTGAGCCGAAGGCGAGAAAGTTTATTAGCCTCTTATGGGGCTAAAGTGTCGGGACTTGTTGACCACCCTTTTCGTCTTATAATCATCCACCCAAAGTGTGAGTCCTCGTACATTCTTCGAACATCGTTACCCCATCCCCCAGGTATTAGATTACGAAATCGTCTCCGGGAATTAAATGTCGAACTTCCCACCCCTGTGAAACCCACAATTGACGGGATTCCCCCTTGGAAACTCCTCCTTCCCAGTATTGACCTCAGACTCTCCAATCTGCCCAAACAAACTACTAGTCCTCTGGTTTACCAGAAGCAGTTTCTGGATATGAGAGAATCCTATCCGGATTCTTATACACGGATGGTTCATCGTGCAGCGACGCGGTGGCATGTGGTTTTTACTGTATCAGGGCCACCAAATCATTTCGGCTTCACTCCAAGTGCAGTATATTCACTGCCGAAATGTATGCAATTTTTGAGGCCCTAAAATACATTGAATCAGCGACGTTGCGGCGAGTAGTTATCTGTTCCGATTCTCTCAGCTCTCTTCAAGCTGTCTCCCGTCCTTCGTCAGACTACCTGACGTTATCCGTTCAAAGCCTGATTCATCGTCTTCTCTCCCGCCGCTATGACCTAGTACTTAGTCGGGTCCCAGGCCACGTGAGTATCAGAGGGAACGAACGGGCCGACCAGGCGGAGAAATCAGCGACTCGTAAAACTCGTATCGACATCCCTTCTGTGCCATTGTCCGATGTTCAGGCTTTCTTGAAACGATCCGTGCTTAGAGCGTGGCAAACAGAGTGGCACAATAGCACTTTCAAACTAAGTGCGATAAAGAATTCTGTGTATCCCTGGCGCTCTTCATCACGGTCCTGTAGGCGCGAGGAAGTTATTTTAACCCGTCTTCGTATCGGACACTGCCATTTTTCTCACGGTTTCATTCTTCGAAATGAGACTCCCCCTATCTGTGACTCGTGCAAGACTGTTCTTTCCGTGGAACACGTCCTGCCGTACTGTAGGAAATTTGTTGGCAGTCGACGAAGACATGACCTGGGCAACTCGCTACAAGTGGTGGTCGGGGATGACGATTCTACGCTCTCAAAACTTTTTTGTTTTTTGAGAGAAAGCAGAATATATAATTTTATTTGAAAGAACAATGTTTTATGTTGTTTTTTGGCCCCTTTACAGCCAATTTTACGTTTTAAGATAAATTTTACGCGCCCTTTTTCTATTTTCCTTCTGCCATTTTTACATGTATGCTTGAAGCAGAGTTCAAGCCTTCTTTTTTGCCAATGTTCATGCTTTTAAACAGTGAGTAAGTTACATATGCAACACTGAATATTTTCTCCAAATACTCTGGCATGGGCGCAAATGACCACAGTAGTCGAAGCGCCCTCTAAACCCTATTCAATCAATCTTCCCTGTCAACAGCTTCGAATGCGTTACGGACGGCCGTTAACGAACCGGGAAAAAAGTTTGAGATGATTGTTACATAATACAACGCAGAAATCCATTGTTAATAAATAAATACATTGATAAACATATTTTTAAATTTCTTTTGGAGGGCGATTTCTGTAGGAGAGGCTCAGCCTTACAACCTTTAATGACGAGTCGCGCCTGAAAGGGAAGAATTCAGGGAAACCAGTACAATGGATTGCGGACGAAACAGCAGCAGTCAGTGTAATTTCAACTACTGTTTTTGCTACAAGACGAGAAGCTGCAAGTGGTACAATTAAAACTCCGAATAAAAAAAGGAAAAGTCAATGCATCCGTGTCAACAGCAGGAAAGCAAAATACGACGACTTCGTGCAGAAAAGTGCATTCTTTTTTTTATGAAGAATGTTCCGCCAACATTAAAAGGTATTCCTGCGGCAATTCCCCAATTTTAAGAAATCCAGTTTTCATCTTTTACTGAAAGAAATTAGGATTATATATATAGTCATCATCGTCTTCCTTTACAGATTAGACATACTGCCTGTTCCAGCCACTTTCCCTCTCATTCTTGGCCTTCCAATGTTTCTTTTTTCTCGCAGCTTATGATTCTGGACTAGCACTGGAAGTCTGTCTTGCGGCATATTTCCAAAATGTGTCACCCATTGCTGTCTGTACTTCTTAATTTTGTCATGTACTGTGTCTTTCCGCCCTAGTTCCTCTCTTATTTTTTCACTTTTTATTTGGTCTCTTAATGTACAGCCCTTTACTCCTCTCAGAAATCTCATTTCTGCTGATTCAATCATCCTACAATCTTCTTGTTCTTGAACCCAAGTTTGACATCCATACAGGCATCCATACTGGGAGGGCCATTATATCATAAAATCTTAACAGGGTTTCTTTTCGTGCTTTATTTTTAAGCGTTCTATTTATGGTTCCACATACTGCTTGAAACTTATGGATCTTGCTGATGATATCCCTATCTCTTCCATTTGTAATTTCGCACCCTAGGTAGTTAAAACGTGTCACTTGTTCTAAAGCCATATTTTGAAGCACAATCATTGTCCTTATCGATTATTTTCCTTTAAAAGCCATTACTTTGGTTTTATTAACTGATGCTATCATATTGTACTCCTTTAAAATTTGCTCGTTGGTAAATAGAAATACATACTTTTCACCACTTGTGCTACCCTTCTTCTTTCGTAATGCTCCATAATTTACATCTGTTGACATTATCAACAGCCTTTTCAATATCCACGAAGGTTAAATGTATTTCTCTATTAAACTCAACTCGTTTCTCAATTATTTGTTTTAATGTAAACTAGCTGGTACCCGGCGCGTTGCTGCCGCAGAAAAAATAATTGAGGAAATATTTCTCTCCCCCTCTCTCTTTTTCTCCAATCTCTTTTCCCCTCTTTCTTTTTTCTCCTTTCTCTCTTCCTCCTCTGTCTTTCCCCCTCTCATTTTTCCTTCCTCTGTGTCTTCTCCCCCTCTGCATCTCTTTTTCCCCTCTGTGTCTCTTTTTCCCCTCTGTGTCTCTTCTTCCCCTCTTGTGTGTCTTCTTCCCTTCTATGTCTCTTCTTCCTTCTGTGACTTTCCTCTCACTCTGACTCTCATTTTCCCTCTTTCTTTTCACGCTCTATGTTTTCTCTCTTTCTCTATTTCCCCTCTCTCTATTTTCCTTTCCCCTCTATTTCCCTCTCAATTTTTCCCGCTCTCTATTTTCCCTCTTTTTTTCTCTATTTTCCCTCTCATTTTCCCCCTCCCTCTTTGTCTTTTTCCTTTTCCTTTTAGCAACTTGCGCCTCCTGCTCAACACACGTTGAGCAGGAGGCGTCCTCGACGTCGCCATCCTCGACGTCGCCACAAAGCAAGGCCCAGCTCACGTGAATTGGGAATTGCATTAACTGATGCGCCATCTTGTGCTGTGACGCCATCTAGTGGAGTTACAATAATCGTTCTTCCTGCAAGTGCAAGCAATAAGTTGACCACATTTCATCGCAATTGGATGCCTGGTACGGCAGCGAATTAAGCACGAACCATCAAACATTGATTTTTATATATTAGATAATTTTTTTGTATAATAATTTTTCGTGAAATATTCCGGTATTGTAATAGTTATTCTGCTATTCGGAGCGGAGATGAATCCAACAAATCGGAGATAAATTAAATTGGTCCAGTCATTCTTGAGTTATAAATGGTTTAATTAACCCGACTTCGTTTTATTTACTGAGAATCTGCACGTCTTTGAGCAGGTAGGGTAATATTGACCCGGACCTGCAAAAATGTTATAGAATGTTCAAAAAGATCTCATCGTGTAGAATACGGTGTGAAAAACGTTTCTTTGAGGCCTTTGGCCTCAAAATTTTAATTTTTAAAGTCCTAAAACGCTTCGTTTGCATGAATATCAAGTTTTTTATTCTTCAGCGCCATGCAGTGCCATTTTTCCGATATTTTATTAGTTATTCTGTTAATCGGGACGGAGATAAATCCAACAAAACAGATAATTAAAATTGGATCAATCGTTCTTGAGTTATAAGTGGTGTAACTAACACACTTTGTATATATATATATATATATATATATATATATATATATATACATGTTTTTTTTGTTTTTTTAATATATTTATTAATACTTGTTCGACAAAATATTTGTCTTTCAAGTGTGCGAACATTATTTTACATTGAAAGGAACATGAGAAACTAAAATAGTAATCTTTGACATACTACTGACATAAGTATTTTTGATCTTGATAAAACAATGATAAAAATGAACATTGGTTATAAATATTACATAATGTGCAAAATTTATACAATAAATAATAAATACTATGGAGTTAACTATGGAGGATGTAATAGATCTTTTGAATAACGTGATTTAATTCTGGGAAAAGGATTAGCTGTTTTTCCGAGTTGAAAAGATTTATAAGCAGGAGAAGAAGTGAAGTATAGAATTTGTCTGAGAGACCGAGGATCCAGGATTTTACAGGCAGAATACTGAGTTCGTATAATATTTGATCATTTCTAAGGGATCATTTCTGAACCAGGGTGCTTTGAATGTTTTTCTTAGATATTTATTTTGTATAACTTCTAATTTGTGAATATGCGATTTTACTGCACCACCCCAAATGGCACATGTACATGTCAAAGACGGGCGAATTATATATTTAAATATAGACAACGCTGTATCTAAAGACAGGTGAGAAATTTTGTTCACAAATGGGTATAATTTTAGAAGCTTGACATTAGTTTTATTTATTATTGATGTAATGTGTGGTTCCCAAGTTAATTTAATATCAAGTTGTAATCCAAGATCGGTAATTGGAGTCTTGTTAGGAATCCAAGGGATTGCTTTATAGTTGATAAGAAGTGGATAAGTAGGAGAGATTCGTTTTAAAGAAAATATTTTTGCTTGAGATTTTTGACTATTGATCTTGATTTGCCAATTATTGTACCAAGTAAAAAGAGTATTTAAATCATCCTATATATTATCGCGACCAGTTATAATGTCTGCATGAGAAATGAATACGGATGTGTCGTCGGCAAAGAAGGCTACTTGTGAATTTATTAAATGTGGAATATCTGAAACATAAATATTAACTAGTGGTGCTTCCAACGCACATACTTTCTCGCTCTGCTTCTATATGGTCCTTAATGCTATTCCACTACTTCATAAACCAGCAGAAGTGTATTCTACCAGCAAACGTTTTCCGTACCGAGACCCGAAATCCGATACTCAAAGTTAACGAACCTGCACTTATACCACTGCGCCACACTAGCACCGCATGGGTCGAACAGAGCCATTAAAGAATCGAACCGACCTATAAAATGGTAAATGCATGATAAAGGAACAATTGATACGATGGTACATACGCTTTACAAATCCAAGAAGAGACGTAAAAAAATGTTAAAAGCTAAAAATTTAAACAAATATATACAGACACTTCCAGTACAGTTATCGTAATTAACAATATTTGTTATTCAAATGGTTTCTCATGGTTTTAAATAAAGATTACAGAATTCTGTATTATTTCCTATGACAACAGAGAATTCTGACAAATAATATTCAGCGACCAGGACACGAATCGCCGAAGCTGCCTTCGGAAGACCTGTACCAATCCTCGCTGATTAACATCTGCGACCACAATGGATAGGCATTAAATACACTTAAAAATAGTAATAGAGTATGGTGGTTTAAGTTTTCTCGCATTAGAAAACAAAAATATCCAGAGTGTAAAAAAATCTCTTTTACGCGCTCAGAGAAGGTATCTGGGAACATCAGTCATAACAGAAAAACAAAATCAATTAGGAGATTAGAAAACTAAGATCTCCGATAAAGTCTCTGACATTCTATAGAACCAGTATTTTTTTAACTTTTGCAACAGGTTTTATCCACTTTTTCGTTACCAGACCCCTGCTACAAGAGTTTTCTAGCGAAAATTCCTCGTTTTCCGGTGCACGATTACATAATTTTCTCTTCTTACGAAGTATTCGTTAGAAAGTAATAATAATTTCGGAACCGTTAGGGATATGTAAGTTCATCGCATACGTTCTGGTTATATTGTATTGTATTACAATTTAACGTTAAAATGTTCATAATTTTACTTAAATTGATTCATACAGATATATACTAGACAACGGTTGATTTGACATGTCATACGCTTCAGAAATCGAATAACAGAGTTGAAAAAATATTTAAAAGATGCAGTTAGGGAAAACAGAGACAAGTCCTGTCTATTTATCTGCATCGATTCTATTCGTGAGTAGAAGTACTTCAAATGATTTTCAATAAAGTATCTACACTCTTTAAGGTTTTTTTCCTGCAACATCACATTCATCAAATTAAAATCCCCAACTGGAGATGGAACTCGGCATCTTCCTTACTGAAGATCTCAACGCGAAGGTGCTTTAACCAGCCGCGCCTCGGAATGACATGCGGACTAACAACTTATATTTTAGTCAAAACGTAATTGTATCAGTTCTATCATTAGGAAGCCGATAATTGTCAACATGCGAAAAACATGGTGTGTCTTTCAAAAATGACCAAGAAAGGCAGCGGTGAACGGCTTACTCCAAATCATTTATCCGCTGACCGGCATTTGAAAATTAACTACTGCGAGAAAATATGTGCCATTCTATTGCACCACTATTTGTATATTTACTGTCCCTTATTACATACGTGCAGAAAATTTAAAGAAAAATTTGGTGCGGTTTTTGAGACAATTTTTTTTTTTTGTAAATTTGAATCACAATTTACGGAAAAAATTCTCGTTTTTCCAAAAAATGGTACATGACCTTATTTGAAGTGCTAATTTTGTACAACCGACTTTGTCTGAGGCAAAAATCTCTATCTTTAATTTTGCAGTTTTTAAACAGTTTTTTGCAATTTTCGAAAAATTGGGCCTATCAACGAAAATGATACCTACGTCATTCCTTTAAACGTTCTTCGCACTACTCAACAACAAAATATAATCAAAAAATTTGGAGCCATTTTCTTTTAACTTTGAAAATCTCAAAATGGGCTTCATGTAAAGTACCCTCAAATACTAAAATATTATTTTCAAATTCCAGAGGCCTTGAGACAAGTAAAAACGATTGGGGAATATCAATTTTGAAGAAAATCTACCGAACGGTTTAGGCGCTAGCGTTGACCACAGACGGACATTTGCCGTTAATCGATTTTGCAGTATCAAGAAGCAACAAAACATGAATTTTGACTACACCACGAGATAGAGGATTTTTTGTTCTAAATGAAGCAACAAGTTTTATCCACTTTTTCGTTACCAGACCCCTGCTATAAGAGTTTTTCCGGCGAAAATTCGTTTTCCGGCGCACGATTACATAACTTTCTCTTCTTACGAAGTATTCGTAAGGCGAGAAAGTAAAAAGGATTGGTGAGAGTGGAGAACCCTGAGTGGATAATGTATTCAGTAGAAAAAACATGTCATCTATTGTTGAACGACTTTTTCTAAACCCCTTGTGTCCCTGGGGAAGAGTGCAGTCTGCAATTTCAGCTATTCTGTTATTCACAATTTTTGCATATAATTTGTAGCATTAGTTAAGTAGACAAATACCCCCTGTGACATTTACTCCAATCTCCTGTTTTAAAACATGGAATAATTAACGAATCTAGCCATTCATCTGGTATTGTACATCTTTGCCAGCATTCATTCATTAGCTGGAGCAGTCGGAATTTCAGTAACATACCTCCGTATTTCATTAATTCTGCGCTAACCCCATCAGGACCACAGGGTTTCCTATTTTTTGGAGACTTTAATGTATTATCAAGCTCTTTCATATCTAACATATCTATATTTCTTTTTGTTCCTTTTTCTTCAATCGGTGAGTGCATTTCTTCAATTCCACTCCATAATTTTACAACGTATTTTAACCATTCTTTCCCGGAAATAATTTTCAATCTTGCCGTATCAATTTCTTCTAAATTCATTTTTTTAACGCTTTATAGGCTACACTTTGTCTTCCAAATACATCACGTTCTAACATATTCACATATCTATCCCAAGATTCTTGATGGGCTTGTCTCACTAATGATTTAGCTTTATTTCTTTTTTGGTTGTAGATCTGTTTAATCTGCTCATTTCTGCTTTGTAAATAATTTATGTATGCTATCTTCTTTTCATGCACTGCCTCTGCAATTGTATCATTCCATAGTTTCAAAGTTTTCCTTTTCCGTCTAATTTTTCGAGTGCCTAATGCCTCATATGCTGCTCTTCTTATCGAGTCTTTAATGTTTCTCCATTCTTCATTTAGATTTTCAGATGTGTCGATGTTGCTCAAGAACTGATTCAACCGCCTCTGATATAACTGCCATAAACTATGGTCTTCTAGTACATATACTTTGTACTAGAAGTACTTTGTACTACATCTTCTTGTTTATTTTTGGAAGCAGTTTGTTTCTTTCATCTCGCTCTTGTATTTATTTTTGTTTCCACTAGATGAGTGATCTGAGTAAATGTCGTATCCTCTTAAAACACGGGTATCCTTCACGTTATAACTTAACTTTTTATTTATATATAGTAAATGAGGCAACCGTGCATTATTGATTGAACGAGACGATATTATTTCACATTTGGTACAAGTGTACCAAATTTTAAAAAAAATAGAAATGAAAAATGGAACATTGTGTACACTTATGGCTCGTTGATTGACGTTGGAACTTCTGTTAACAAGAAATGGCAAGACACCACTGTAAAAACTCCAGGCAAACATTTTTGTCAGGATTGTCACGTGGTTTGAAGGCACCAACCTCTCGGGGTCCGCGTCTCGCTTTTGTACAATGAACATGGTTTCGTGACTGGAGACAAAGCTGTATTACTTTGCATCAAAAAATACATGGCGGATACACATGAAGAAATGGATGCTGACCGTTACGAGAAGTACTTCGCCGAAAAGCTGCTTCCAAATTTCCCTCCGAACTCTGTCATTGAAAAAATTTTAAACTTTTGCAATTTTCGAAAATTCAGAGTTATCCGTGAAAATCGGAACTGTGCCACCTTAATAAGTGTCTTTTACTCTACTCTTACAAGAAATTTGAAGAAAAAAATTGGAGCCGTTTTTGAGAAAACTTTGAAAATGTCCGGGAGGCTTCATGTAAAATACCCCCAAATTTTTCAGAATCCTTTTCAAAATATCAAAGCTTCGAGTAGAACCAGATCGACCGGGGAATATCCATTTTGGAAGAAATCGTACGTATGGTTTAGGCGCTAACAGTGTTCATGGACGGACGGACGGACAGACGGACGTTTTCCTCTCAATTGGTTTTTCGGTATCAAGAACCCACAAAACAGAGTTTCAGGCTACACCACGTGTTAGGGGATTTTCTCTTAATTTAGCAACTGGTTTTATCTACGTTTTCGTTATCACGGCCAGGCAATGAATTTTGTTCCGCCGAAAATTCGCCATTTTTTCGCGCAGCATTACATAAATTTCCCTATATTACGTATACGGAAAAGTAAAAATTTGGAAGGTGGTGGCGCAATTCTGGTATCAGATTCGGATTCAGAGGGTTGACATACTCGTATGTAGAGAAATGTGTGTTAAATCTTTGGGTCCGACAAAAAAAATTCACGTGATTTTTAGAGATTTAAAAACTAGTCCCGTCGAGGTGGGTTGGTCCACGTCCTGACGGGGGGATGCAGAGAAGGCTCTCAAATGTTCCTTTCTCCATTTTTTCATGTTCTTGCTTCTCATTTCATGTCGTACGTTGTTTTCACTCCTTTTTCTTCCTCACTGGCCTTCTCTGTACGCTGAACGCCCACCCATGTGTTTGCCGTGCATGGCGACCCGTGTCGGAGGGAATGTGTGTCCTGGCAGTTGAGAGACCTGTTTGTTTCCCAACTAGTCCTGGTGCTACGTTTTTTTGGCTTGCACTAAGGGGTACGTCTACGTATTTTTGGGGAACATTCCTTGTAGGTGTCAATACACTCGCTTTGGCCTCGGACTCTTCTAGACGGGCGGTCGATCAATCGGCTCGGACTAGGTCTTGCACTGAACTCCAGGGTGAGCGGGGGGATCCACGGCGGTGCAGCGCTGTGACATTCCCCTACTATATCTCCGTGTCAGCCCTGGCACCCCAGTGGGGTGTCCCCTTGTTGGGCTCCATAGTGGGTGGGGAGCACGGAGACGAATCTGCTTCAATCGTATGGAGCCCAAAACAAAACTCTTTCCCTCTTCCGCAAGGAAGAGGCGATGTGAGACGGTAGATTTGAATAGCTTCTTCCTTCGGGAGGAGAACAAACCAAAGAAACCTCGGTTTCTTGTCATGTCGTGTGTTGAAGTTGAAAAAACGTGTTAGTGCGGTCCGCCTCGCGCGAGCCATTGAAGACTGTTTTGGAAAGCTGCAAGCGGTCGTGCGACAGAGGAATGGTACCATTCTTTTCGAAGCGCGCACCGACGAGCAGATTGACAAGATCCAAAAAACCAAGCAGATTGCCGGCCTCCTAGTGGAAGTGACCACTCACCCTACCCTTAACTTATGTAAGGGAGTGGTCAATCACGAAGACTTTGCGCTTGAAAGTGAGGACGAACTTCTCTTTTTTAAGAGCCATGGCGTTACGGAGGTATATAGGATCAGGAGGAAGGAGAATGGGAAAGAGATCCCCACTCCCACCTTGATCCTGACCTTTAATCTCCCTTCTCTCCCAGAAAAAATTTGCTGTGTATATTATAACCTTCGCGTGCGGCAGTATATGCCGAACCCCCTGCGCTGCTTTAAGTGTCAGAGGTTCGGTCATACACAACAAAGGTGCATGGCCGTAAGCCCTGCTTGCGCAAAGTGCGGTAATTCCGCGCATGATCCCAACCCTTGTTCATCACCAGCCCGCTGTGTAAATTGTGAAGGAGACCATGCGGCCAACTCTAACAAGTACCCCACATATCTGAGAGAGAGGGAGATTCAAAGGATTAGGGTGACTGAAAAGGTATCTTTTCCGGAAGCGAAACGCCGATACCTGGTGAAGAACCCTGTGGATCTTAAGCGTTCTTTTTCTAGCACTCTGGCGAACACGGTCAAAGCGACGAGCATTCAGTCTTCCCCTGCTACTCCCCCAGTAGCGAACTTTTGTTGCCAGGTATCCCCAATGGACTTCCCTGAGGAGACATCGCCTCTGCAAGGTGGGAAAATAATAATCCCCACAAAATACAAAACACCACCCAAGAAGACAACACAGACAAAGACAGAACAGGAATCCACTTCTCAGCCGCGCAGGAAGGCTGATGTCACACGGCCTGCTGGCCTGGACAAGAAAAATGATAGATCCTCCAAACTCCGACCATGTACCCCGACTCCTGAAACTCGCTCTGAGCGATCTCTCAGCCTGTCGAGCAGTGGTCAGGATGAGTCTGCCTCGAAGGAAACTTCAGCCGGGGTGGACACTCGCTCCTTCGGGCGGCAGAGGCGAAAAAAGGAAAAGAAGAAATCCTCTTAATTTCTTAAACAACGGCTCTCCTATCCTGGAATCTGAACGGATTTTCTCTCCGACGGGACGAATTAAAACTCTTATTGTCCCGTTATACACCATCAATTTTCTGCTTACAGGAAACGCATCTTTCTCCACCACGGTCCATACACTTTCGCGGTTTCACTCCTTATAGTGTTGATATCGATGACGGCCTCCGCGCTCACGGCGGAGTTACTACTTTGGTCCAGTATTCGCTGCATTCTGCAGAAATCCCTGTTCACACCGACCTTCAAACAGTTTGTGTGAAGGTGTATCTGCCTTCCCTCTGATTCACCGTATGTAATATCTATATTCCCCCAAGACAAACGGTGTCGGCTGATGACCTTCTAAGTCTAATAAACCAATTGCCCACACCTTTCTTGGTTGTGGGTGATGTAAGTTCCCACAGCCCTCTTTGGGGATCCTCTCGTACGTGTCAAAGAGGTGCTATTTTGGAATCTGTCATCGACACCATGAATTTGGCTATTCTCAACACTGGGGAACCAACTCATTTTGCCGTAGCTACGAATTCTAGCACGGCTATTGATCTGGCCCTTTGCAGCTCTTCACTTGCTACTGCTATGCGGTGGACCATATTAGAAGATCTTTATGGAAGCGACCATTACCCCACGATTGTCCACATTGATCACCTTCGCCGTAGTTGTGCACGGCCCCATCAATGGATCGTGCGACGAGCTGACTGGTCGACATTCCAAAATAATGTTAACCTGTCAGACGGTCCTTTCGGAAATGTGGATGAAATGACAGAACATTTTAATAGCGCTGTACTCGCTGCTGCTTCCATCGCAATTCCGAAGGCAAGTGGTAAACCGCGACACCCTTTCGTTCCGTGGTGGAATGAGAACTGCTCGAGAGCGGTCAGTGCTCGAAAAAAAGGCACTGGCACGTCTCAGACACTATCCAACAGTGGATAACTTAATCGAATATAAAAGATGCAGGGCGAAGGCTAGAAGAACTATCTTAGAGAGCAAAAATGCATCGTGGAGAGCGTACGTTTCGTCTCTCAATTGTCACACGCCACCACGCCTGGTATGGAGAAAAATTCGATAGATAAAAGGACACACTTTACCAAATACGGTGCCAGGTCTCCTGAAAAACGGAGAAATGATCACATCTCCAGATATGATTGTAGAGGAACTCGCCGCGCACTATGAAGCCATGTCAAGTTCGGCGAACTACGCTCCTGACTTTCTTTTGATCAAAGAAAGGATGGAGAGCCGTCCATTGGATTTCTTCTGCAGAGCGTCTAAAGATTACAACACACCTTTCTCCATATCGGAATTGCGCTCTGCTCTTGCATTGGCCAGAAGAACTGCCCCAGGTCCTGATGAAATACAGAACCTAATGTTACATCTTCCTGATGTGGCGATGCAATTTCTCCTCCGCCTTTATAATCGCATCTGGGAAGAGCACACCATCCCTGCTGTATGGCGAGAAGCCATAGTTATCCCAGCTCTGAAGGAGGGAAAGGATCGGTCGCTGTCATCGAGCTACCGACCTCTCGCTCTCACCAGCTGCGTTTGCAAAGTGCTGGAACGGATGGTAAACCAGCGCTTGGTCTGGACCTTGGAGTGCAGAAACCTACTCGCACCAATTCAGTGCGGTTTCAGGAAACACCGGTCAACCCTTGACCATCTCGTCGCTTTGGCAACGGAAATTTCAACCTCGTTCGTTCTGAGACAACACCTTGTCGCCGTACTATTCGATATAGAAAAGGCAATTGGATTCCTCCAAAATTTCTTATCGGACAGATCTTTCAGAGTTCGCATTGGTGACACTGTCTAAGCCGCCTCCATGAAAACCCCCTTGAAAACGGCATCCCCCAAGGCTCGGTGCTAAGTGTCACTCTGTTTGCACTCTTGTTGTCACTCTTGTTTTGACAAGTCCCTCACGTGGCGCTCTCATATCCGCACATTGCAAACCAGATGCGTCTCCCCCCTCAATCTTCTTCGAATGCTTAGTGGAACTTCATGGGGAGCCGACCGCATTACCCTATTGCGGTTATACAGAGCACTCATTCGCTCAGCATTGGATTGCGGTAGTGAAGTGTATGGTTCTGCAACTCCTTCCACCCTTAGACCCATCAACAGCATACACCACGCAGGTATTCGCCTCTCAACAGGCGCGTATCGCACCAGCCGAATCGAGTGCACTCTAGCTGACGCTGGGGAGCCATCCTTAAAAATAAGGCGAGATATTCTATTAGCGTCTTATGGTGCTAAAGTGTCAGGACTCTTTAATCATCCTTGTCGCTGAATAATCACTCGCCCAAAATATGAATCTTCTTATATTCTTCGAACATCGCTACCCCAGCCCCCAGGCATTCGATTGCGAAATCTTTTGCGGGGACTTAATGTCGATCTTCCCACTCCTGTGAAACCCCCAAATGACCTGATTCCCCCTTGGAAACTCCTTCTCCCCAATATTGACCTCAGACTCTCCAATCTTTCCAAACAAAATACTAGTCCTCTGGTTTACCAGAAGCAGTTTCAGGGTATGAGGGAAGCCTATCCGGATCATCTATTCTTGTACACGGACGGGTCATCGCACAATGACGCAGTGGCGTGTAGTTTTCATTGCATCTGGGTCACCAAATCATATCGCCTTCATTCTCAGTGCAGTACATTCACTGCTGAAATGTACGCAATACTCAAAGCCCTAAAGTACATCGAGTCAACGACGTTGCAGCGAGTTGTTCTCTGTTCTGATTCTCTCAGTTCTCTTCAGGCTGTCTCCCGGCCTTCGTCAGACTACCTGACAAAATCAGTTCAAAACCTGATTCATAGTCTCATGTCCCGCAACTATGACCTGGTTCTTAGTTGGGTTCCAGGCCACGTGGGAATCACAGGGAATGAGCTGGCCGTCCTGGCGGCGAAATCAGCTACTCGTAATACTCGTATCGACGTTCCTGCTGTGCCATTGCCGATGTTAAGGCTTACTTAAAACGATCTTTGTTTAGAGCGTGGGAACAGAGTGGCACAATACCACTTTTAAACTAAGTGGGATAAAGAATTCTGTAATTCCCTGGCGTTCCTCATCTCGCTCCTCTAGGCGTGAGGAAGTCATATTAACCCGTCTTCGAATTGGACACTGCCATTTTTCCCACGGTTTCCTCCTTCGAGGAGAAACTCCTCCCGTATGTGACTCATGCGGGACGGTTCTGTCTGTGGAACACGTCCTCCTGAACTGCAGGAAATATTTTGGCAACCGACGAAGACATGGCCTGGGCAACTCGCTAAGGGAGGTGCTCGGGGATGACGATTCCGCGCTCTCAAAAATTTTTTTGCTTCTTGAGGGAAAGCGGAATATATAATCTTATTTGAGAGAATAGAATAGTGTTTTACTTTTTTGTTGTTTTATTTTTGGCCCCTTTACAGCGAACTTTTAGTTCTACTATGAATTTTACGTGTTTGTTATATATTCTTTCTGTCATACTACTTGAATACTCGATGTAGAATGCAAGTCTCTCTTTATGTATATGATTTTAATTAGGGGGTAGGCTCCAACTGTAACACATACTGAACCTATTCCCTTTTTTTAAAAAATACTTCGACATGGGCGCCAATGACCTTGGCAGTTGAAGCGCCCTCTAAACCTTAATTAATCAATCAATAAATTAAAAACTAGTGGTGCTGCAACAGCACATACTATCTCAGAATATTGGAAACAGCTACATAATATTGAAATATTGCATTTTCTGCGCTACACATCTTGGTTAATATTTGAAAACGTCCAATTCAAGTAAGAAGCGAGCAACTCACGCCAATGCAGTGATGTCAAAACTATGTACATTCGCTTGGCTAATAATATCAATACAATAATTAAAATATATGCATTGACATCAAAATATTTACGAAAATTCTGGCTGCTCACTGAGTCGTCGAAAGATAACATGTCCGATACCGTTTCATCGCTTTTCTGTATTTTAACTCACAGTAAATTTTTTGAGGGATTGATGATATTAAATGGTATGTAACACAACATACCTCACCGGGCATTCTGAGATGTAATTTATAAAAACAGTTACAAAATTCATCGCAAACAGAAGTATTAAAATACAGACTCTTGACTTAGGAGTCACACCGCCACCAGCTGGACTATAGAGCGGCCGAGGTTCAGAATGAAGTACGGTCTCTTATGGCGACAGTGATGCAAGACGTGGGTCTTTTCTGCTGTACTGTATGAACCAAAAGTTATGCGCCCGATATTGCCGACGAATTTCGCAATGAGGCGGAGCGCTAGTTTAGTGCTAAATTAGTTTGTCTCGAACCTTTTTAATGTTATGAAAGCGTGTTTTCTTCCCATTCCTCAAATCTAAAACTATTCTTATGAGATTCCAGTATACAGTAAAAGGATTTCTGTTAAGTTTCTCACCTTGTTTGTGCTTCTAAATGTGTAATAAGTAATCACATAGAAATATTAACTTTATGTGCGCCACTATTTCATACATCTGAAATTGAAGACAACTACACACAACTATACTTAACTGGGGGGGGTGTCATCAAAATCGAATGTCTCACGGTAATTCGCGTGTTTCTCAGTTGTGCCGCTAGGACTCGCATGATCGCGACTATCGAGCAGTGCGGACGATCATGCGACACCTATCTGCACAACGAGAACGACGCGTTATACCGTGAGATATTCCATTTTGATGACACACCCCCACGCGCCAAGAAAGAAAAACCGAAGTATATTTACAGTATCAAAAAGGTCAAAAATGTTGTTCTCTTATTATCAACAGAGAAATAAGTTTTGATTACCGACAAAATACACTAAGGGCCGAATTTATGAACCTCTGCCAGGGGCCTGCCAGGCCTAGCAGGCTGCCAGGGTTCGGTTTTGCGATCTATGAACGGCCCCCAGCGCTAGCTGGCCCCTAGCAAGCCCCCAGCAGCGGCATGCTGGTCCTGCCAGGGGTCCCCCAGCCTGCCCCCACATGTGATTTTACTCCCTCCGTGTGTTGTTGTGTTCTACTATATTCGTATTTTACCGACTTTGCATGATTTTTGGACCTTCTTCTTGATTTACGGCAACCTAGCACACGTTTTGGACTTGTCAATCGGATATACAGCGAATTTTAGCTTTCTTTTTTGGACCGTTCTTTTTACATACGGCAACATAACCTGCAAGATTGACGTGAAATCTGATTACGACACTGCTAACATTTTTTACATCAAGGTAATAGAATATAAAGCAAAGTTCTTATGTATCTTGTGGATTGAGGCTTGACTTTGAATATTAGTTGGTTTTTTTGCGGACATGGTATTGTTTCAGGATATGGATGATTTGTATGAATTTATAGAATTCGTGCAGGATGTTGTAGAGAGGGGGTGACGACTGCCACGTAGGTTCATTCGAAATTTGGCGAATCCATTAGAACATTTTTCTGAAAGGCAATTTCAGGAAAGGTAAAGATTTCAGAAAAGAACGATCGTAGAATTCCTGTACCCTTTAATGAATGCATTATTAAAGCCAGATAATCGCGGAAGACCGGTACCCGTGATGATAAAACTTTTGTCTCCGTGAAGGGCGGACTCTTCTTTTTCAACATTTTTAATTCACACGAAACACTGGATAAGCACTCGCGAAACACTGGATAAACTGAACGAGACACGTTGATTCTATTCAATGGAAACAATGCTCGGACCACGCGGGACACGAAAACAAGAAGAAATAGGTGAATTCTTATACCAATCTCACACGGTGAAACTACTTGTGTATCAGAGTCATTTCATCGATAATAACGTGCATAATACATTTATATAAAGGCACATATTTATAAAAGGGAATGTGGGTCGAAACAAACAATTCATTTAATTTATATTCATAATATTTGGACTGTAAATAATGGCTTTCGAATGCGTAATATTGGTACCACTCGCTCAGGCATTTCCTTGTTTCCAACAATGTTGCCAGTGCGCCTCCAAACTAGCCCCCAGAACGCTGCTACCTGGGAGAGAGGTAGGGGACGATTTCAAATTCCAGCCGCCCCCTTCCTCCCAACAAGCCCCCAGCTGGCAGACCCCTGGGAGCTCTGCTGGCAGACGTTTATAAATATGACCCTAAGTCGAGCCCACGGGAGCAAACTGATCTGATTCACGGAAAACCGAGCTGCCACGCGCCAGGAGGGCGGCCAGTCAGCTCCCGGTAGGCATTGAGAACGAATCTCGATTCAAAACATTCATTCACCAGAAAACTGATTGTGGATTACGTATCTTAATGTATTGGTTCTCTTCCGTCTGCAGTGGCTCAATCTCATTCAGATCATCGGTGTCAATGTTGGATTCCTCAGAACTTTCATCATCGACATTAATTTCAATATCGCAGATTTCATTCTGCAGTTCATCCACTTTCCACATTTCAGTTTCCAGTTTTTTTACACCCTCAACATAATTGCTCCAATGCTCTACGCTTACATTTACGAATGCATCGTGAACGATACGTTCCATATTATATAGGGAAAGTAATGTAATGCTGCGCAAAAAAACGGCGGATTTTCGGCAGAAAAACTCTTATTACAAGGCTCTGGTCACGAAAAAGTGGATAAATTAAATTGCTAAATTAAGAAAAAGAACTCCTAACATGTGGTGCAGCCAGAATCCCTATTTTGTGGGTCCTTGATACTGAAAATCCAATTGAAAGTAAAACGTCCGTCCGTCCGTTTGTGAACAACGCTAGCGATTAAACCGTTCAGCCGATTTTCTCCAAAATTGATACTCCCCGATCGATATGAATGATCTCGCGGCCTCTTGAATTTTAAACCAATATTTTAATTTTGGAGGGTACTTTATAATGCCCGTGAGACATTTTCAAAAAATGGCGCCAACAATTTTGACAAAATTTTGTTGTTGGATAGTCTGAAGGTCATTTAAGAGAATGACGTAGGTCTCATGTCGGTTGAAAACTGAATTTTCGAAAATTGCAAAAGTTTCAATTTCTTTCGGCGTCTTCCTCCAACTATACAATTGCAGGTAGAGATTTTTCCTCCAAATAAAAGTTCTCCAAAGTGAATTCTTTCATTAAGGTCATGTACATTTTTTTTTAAAAAATTAGTAGTTTTTGCACTATTGCGTGCAATAGGTGCAATTTAAAAAAATTACAAAAACAAAATTTTCTCCAAAAGGGCACGAACTTTTTTCTTTAAATTTTTGGTAGGGATATTAATAAATGTAATCAATGAGATGACAAACGCCATATTGCTCTATTCTTTTGTTTTTTTCAAAAATTGCAAAAATGTCATTTTTTTGACTTGCCTCTCATGTCGTGAATATTTCCATTAGCATTGATTTGTTGACGCTATTATTTTAATGAGTACATGAGCTTTAAATAATGTGAAGTAACGTTTCTCGAGAACTCAAGAAGATTTTCTCAAAAAACGGCTCCAATTGTTTCTTTAAACCTTTGATAGGTATAGTGCCTAATGTATTTTATGAAATGACAAAAAGGCCATATTGCGCTATTCTTTTGTTTTTTCAAAAATTGCAAAAATTAATTTGTTTGACTTGTCTCTCACGTCGTTAATATTCACATTAGCTTTGATTTGTTGACATTATTATATTAAGGAGTACATGTGATTTAAATAATGTCAAGTAAAGTTTCTCGAAAACTCAACCATTTTCTGTGAAAAGTAGCTCAAAATTCCGCATTTTCAGAAACGCTCAAACGCCATTTTCTCATATATGGTTGCAAATTTATTCTTATAGTTAAACTTTTGTAACGGATAGTGCTAATTACACTCTTTAATATGACGTAAAGTTCATGTGGGGTATTTTTTGTTTTTTCAAAAATTAAATTAATGTAATTTTTTGAAAGATCGCTCACATTACCAGCAGTTTGTCAAGATTATTTTATTTTTGAGGGTGAGTGCTTCAAATAAAGTATTTTGGAAACTCAAAACTTTTCTGTGAAAATGAGCTTCAAAGTTCGCATTTTTAGTAGAGTTGGGCTTGTGCAATGCGAGTAGCGGTTGTCGCGCTTGTGTCGCCATCTGCCGCTTCTTCCGTTCCGGGAGGAACTTCCTGCCCCGGCCCGTGTGGTCAGTCAGTCCGCGTCGGTCGCTCGAGAAATGAGCTTTATGCTGCCCTTTGCCCTTCCTATAATCCTAACAAGTAGTACCGGGTCTTTAGTTTATCTTGCAACTCATGTCTGAGAGCACTTGCTCTTGGTTTGGTAATTTGGCAACCGCGTCTCTTTTACACCTTTCAAGACAGCCGTGCCTGGCACGTCGGGACAGCAGAGGAGGTAACCGTCAGGTCATAAGCTGCAGCAAGTTTCCTGTTTCTTTGTTGATCCCATTCAAGAGTGTCGGCGGGCAGGTACACGGCTCTCATGCCGAAATCATTGCACGCTGCACAGAGTGGGTGGGGTGGGCTGAGGCATGAGCGTTGAAACAAAACGTCTCTTTAAGCAATTCTGCCCAGTATGCTGAAGAAACAAAACTGTAATATTAATGTGGAGGGGAGTTATTGATTTATTTACAGCAACGTAACAATAATTATTTAAGTAAAGCCAGCTCAGAGAGAAATCGAAAAGATATATCGTGAAATATTACCGCCTAGCTCTTCATTTTATAACAATAATAATAATAATAATGTATTATTATTGTTATGGAATCTGTATATTAAGCAAATAAGAAAACTTTAGTAACAGACAATAAACATATCTAAAAATGTTATGAGAGTAATTACCGCAGAGGCCGAAAGTTAAAAATCGAGGTGGAGCATAGCGGAGCCGAGATTTTTAATTTGGACGAGGCAGTAATAACACTGTAACATTTTATGGTATGTTCAGCATTTTATCGATCAATCTCACAATTTATGCGAAAATGTATATTACTGCGATAGTAAACATATGAGTTCTGTTGTTGCGGCATGTTACTATGATATTGTGAGGTATTGCTTGCGATATATCTATTTAAACAATATTCGTATACTGTAGTTTGAAAAAAGATGGATACAAATAATTCTCCTGAAGTTAAAGATAACTAAAGAAATGATGTTCGGTGAGGAAGTTGGCGCGTCGATTTCCAGTGGCGACACCTCAGGTCGTCAGTAAATATGATTACCGAAGAAGAGTTTCATTTGATGGAATGCGAGGAAAATGACATTAATTTACCTAAAACATTTTAACTGCACTATTAAAACCTATTACAATGAACAATAATTATCTCAAAAACTAATATGAGTTACTTTTATTCTGAATTATTTGAATATGATTTGTTTTCTACACCGACTTGTTTCTTTCTTAAGAAACATTTGACTTGCGATGAATCAATGGTTGTTTATTCACGTTGCCAAAGATGTTAAAACCCGATGCTAAGGATGTTAAATTGCTTAACATACAGATAGGTACACGCCTGTAGGGTTGCATGTTAAAATGGGCTAAAGACGCATGTGACCGATAAAATTATTAAAAATACTAATAAAATGTAACTAAGTATTACATTAATAATTATTGAAAATAATTAATAAAAGTAATAATATATAATTATCTTAAAAGACAAAAAACTGACAGTCGAGTAAATGCTCAAAGTGACCACCATTTATGAAGAGACAGGCGTTTACTCTTTTCAGCGTAGTGGCTGCAGTACGTTGAAGAGTAACAAGGACGTGCTTTCTCTTTCTTCCAACTAAAATTAGACACATTCTCTCAGCCCGAAATCTGAGGGCACGCGACCGGGCTTCGCTAAAAGTGAAAGGGCGTCGAAGGTATTTCACGCGTTGCCAAATTGGCAAAACAAGAGTTGGTGTTTCCAGACCTGGGTTGCAAGATACGATAAAGACCCGGTACTAAAACGCAATTTTCATTAAAACGGCACGTAAGTTTTAAAAGAAAATTGCCATTTATGACTAGGTGTTTGTGCACTTTAATATTCTAAAATTAATATTTCCGTTCCACCAATAGGAAACCGAAAAATTAAGAAAATGACAAAAAAATGTACTTTTGGCGGTGATAGATGGCAGCTGGCAAGAAAGAGTATGTGGCAATTCCAAATAGCTAGCAAATACCCAAGGAGACTGAAAACGAATACGGGAAAGTCTGTGCCATTCTGTAGGACCGCTAGTTTTAATTGCAACTAGTAGTGCTACAGAATGGCGCAGACTCTCCCGTATTAGTTTTCTATTTATGTGTATATTATGTTCTTAGCTTGGTTCGATTGTGCTCGTTGGTTCTCTCTACAAACGTATTTGAATTTCTGGTATGGTTGAATATGTTTCAGTTTTTAACAATTATTTTTCTGTAAACGGCAACGGCAAATAATTTATGTTTGTTATAAACAATTAGTGTACAATGTGTGTTATTCATGGTCTTGGTTTGGTTCGATTGTGCTCGTTGCTTCTCTTTACAAACGTATTTGAATTTCTGGTATGGTTGAATATGTTTCAGTTTTTAACAATTATTTTTCCGCAAACGATAACGGCAAATAATTTGTGTTTGTTATAAACAAATACTATATAATGTGTATTAATCATGTTCTTGGTTTGGTTCGAGTGTGCTCGTTTGTTCTCTCTACAAACGTATTTGAATTTCTCGCATGGTTGAATATGTTTCAGTTTTTAACAATTATTTTTCTGTAAACGGCAACGGGAAATAATTTGTGTTTGTTATAAACAAATACTATATAATGTGTATTAATTATGTTCTTAGCTTGATTCGATTGTGCTCGTTGGTTCTCTCTACAAACGTATTTGAATTTCTGGTATGGTTGAATATGTTTCAGTTTTTAACAATTATTTTTCCGTAAACGGCAACGGCAAATAATTTGTGTTTGTTATAAACAAATACTATATAATGTGTATTAATTATGTTGTTGGCTTGGTTCGAGTGTGCTCGAGTGTGCTCTCTACAAACGTATTTGAATTTCTGGTATGGTTGAATATGTTTGTTTTTAACAATTATTTTTCCTTAAACGGCCACGGCATTTAATTTGTGTTTTGTGTACCCGTTTGTTCCACAATTACTTTTATTTGTACAGTTTTGGAAACAAAAATTGATCGCGGCCGTCTGCGGCTAAGTTCAGCTTGTGCACGGCCTGGTCATGACGAAACGTCGCAGGCGGAGCCTCACAAACTTACGCAGCCAATCTCAACACGGGGGGAGTGACCTAACAAACTTAACGTCGTACAAAATGGCGGGCGTCGCTAGTTCCGATGTGAAAATATTTTCAAATAAAAATACAAGGAATGAAACACTTTTACGAACATTAAAGTAAATTTATTCAAATATATATGAACACATACATTTATCCACTATTAACACAATTCTTTTTGAAGAAATTACGGTGATGTGAGATAAAATAACACTAATTTTAGACAAATTACTTTCTTATACGCATTCTAATTCCAGTATTGTTGTTCATACACAATCCATGAACTTTATCAAATGTCCAGATTTTTTCCATAAGAAAAACTATTATGATTGCACATTTTCAAGTGTTCATAAGTGATTCTAAAAGTTGCAAAAATTGCAAAATACTGGCTTTCTGCATTCGATAGAACATTTCTAGGGAACCATTTCAATACAAGACAAAATTCAAAGACCAATTGTATATTTATTATTAAAGCAACAATTAAACTAGATATTAAGCAATCAATTTGCATCTCTTTCAGTTTCCATATTTTGCAATATTTCTTTACTCTCTCATCTCAATTGCCTTTCAACAAGTTGCGAAATTCCGCAATCCGATCGGCGCTATCACCTTTCCTTACGCAATTGTTTATAGGAAATTAGCATCTCATGCCAACCCTCATTTGTTTTACAGACAATCCGGTCGCTCTTGGCAGTCAAGTATATGGTTTAGTTCGTTTTGCAGTGTCTCGCTTTCCGCCGATTATATTGTATTAACGATTTCTGACTTAACGGCAAATCAATGAAAATTTCTGCAAATGAACTATTGCTCATTTTTATCTTTCAACATTTTCTTAAGATTCTTAATACTTTGTTTGAACTGTCGTTCCGATATTATAATTTGTCTGGTTATAAATAAATTATCAAAACGCCGAAATTGTTGCCCTGCGAATGTGAAAGTAAAATTTCACTGCGTGTTTGTCTATATTTCAGTCAATGGTGCCAACTGCACGCCGATATCTTTATCGTCTAGTGATGAAATCTATTATAAACCAATTATTTTGAAAAATGCATTTTGATGGAGCGGTGGCACATACTATATTATTACTAATTAAAACTTTTGTATCAAGAAGTTTATCTATCGCATTGTTTTCTTGATTGTTTGAAGTGCCTGTTTGAGCTAACCAGATGAAAGTTTTAATTCCATCTGTTTCTCTATTACCGTCAAAATTGCAGCAAATATTAGACGGTAATTCGAGACTGCTGCCGAAATTCGCAGTGCGATGTAAGGAATTATTTCTAAACACCCTAATGATACATTCTGGAGCTTCATATTTTCGATTATTATTAATAATAATTAATAACTAGCCAAGTTTGAATATAGATAATTTTAACATTTATTCCACGATACAAGTGTTGTGTAGCAGAGATATTCTTTGAAACATTTTTAATTTTGCAGAAATTGAACAATATTTGATTTTTTAATAGAACTACATAGATTTTTTTACTGAAATGATTAGATTATTTGAAGAGGAATACAATATCTTGGTTGTAACTGACTTAAAAGAAATATAGAGTAACAAATATTTTACCTAAACTTGCTTTGAAATTATGAACAGTTGTTGGTACGGGAAATATTTGCCTTGAGACGCCAGTGCGTCGATCGTTTTTGGGACACTTGGCCTTGGCGGTGCCGCGACCTTTAGACTGCAATGGTAGGAAAGTGATGGGATGTATGCGTGCATAATATAATCTTGGCAGGGAATGCTTAGAAATGGACATCAATGTTAAAAAAGTCGAAAAGAACGATGTAAGAAACTGTCAGCTTAAGAAAGAAAATATTAAAGCCATTTTCAGACCTAACAAGTATTGACCTTAATTTGTAACGGCGACAGAAACAAGCCTACATTTTAAAACATTTCAAGTAGAAGGCAAGGGATCAATAGGTTAAGATGTTTTACAGCAATATCTCGAGATAATTAAACAGAACATAGATTGGCTGCCAGTTTCTAATATTGTTTATTGTTAATATACTTCTTCCTTTATTCATTAATATATCAAATGTATAAAAAGAAAACAAATTGTGTATTGTAGAACTACTATTCTGAAATATATTTTCAGCATGACTGTTGCCTCGCACTTTTACTAATATATCAAGGAGAATTTTGAACAAAGAAAATTCAAACCAATTGTTTGTCGGTCGACCGCCCGCATGCCCGATATATAGGTAAATTGCAAAAAAGAAGGATTTTAATATATTGTGCTATTATTCTTACTTTCACAAAAATAAAATTATTTTTATATCGTAGACCGTCAAAACCTACCATGAAAATGCGCTCGTAAAATAAAATGCTCACCATCAACAGAAATGCATTAAAGAAGTTTCCTCGGGAAGGAAATCACGCATCAACAAAGATTTCTAGCGACTGGAATTCATTTCCGCGTTGAACTGTTACCCATTCATTAGAAGAAAATCAATTGTGGGACAACAGTTTATTAAGAATTTAAACCAAAACAAACCGCTACTTTTTATCGGGGATGTATAAAACTGCATTATTCTTTTTATTATCTGTTCAACAGTTTTTGTGTATATATCCAAGCAATATACTGGGAGTCCCACCAACTAAGGGACACTCCCTAACTTCTAAATCTAAACGGTTCCCGATATCGAAATGCGGTTTTCGCTCAACAATGCGAATCATGGGGCAAGCAATTTGCCGTGGAGATATTGTTCGAAATATTTTTAGTTTTTGAGAAATTTAAAAACCTTTGAGTTTTTAAATGCAATCATGTATTTTTCTCATTAGCATTAGAGAGATCATAAATAGACGAATACAATGATGTAACATATATTAATGTTTTGATAGTATTTTGAGTATAAAAATATACTTTCTGACATGTGATTTTAAATTAAATACTTGAGATTTCAGGAAAAAACTACACGTTTCGTTTAAAATCTCATGTCAGAATGTATAATTTTCTACACAAAATACTATAAAATATTAGCATATGTTACATCATTGCATTCCTCTTACAATCTATTGCTAGTGAGAAAATATATGGTTCCCTTAAGAAAAACTAAAGATTATTCAATTTCTCCAAAACTAAAATACTTCATACAATATCTCTACACCATTTCTCTTTTGTCTTGAACCATGATTATACATTCTTGAGAGAAAACTCTATTTCAACATTGAAAACCGTTTAGAAGTTTTGGGGATGGTCAATAGTTAGTGGGACTCCCTTAAATAGGACTAGTTAGTGAGATGTATTTCAATAATTCAAGTTTTAATTCCGTTTGATAGAAGATACCACACATCAGAATTATTTGTAATTGTCTAAATATATTGGAGCCATTTTAAACATTGTCCGCAATTTCGCACAATAACTTACACAAGCAATTTAAATACGTTAGTTTATGTATGAAATTAAAAGGTGTATTCGTTTGGCTCAGTGGTAGAATCCTTTCTTCCAGAACCCTAGGCTACAGGATCGAATCTGGTGCTTGCCCGGAATTGGTTTGCTTATCAGTGATTTGTTTTTGTCAAATTAACTGTATTACAAAACTGTCTCCATAGCGTAAATATATTATTTTGATTTTAAAACAAGGTGACCGTGAAAAGGGCTTTTTATCTTTCTATGAAATATTTGTTTTTTACTCCCCAAATTTGATTAGAATATTTTATATTAATTGTTTATTCATAAATCTCTTATTCTAGGAAATACAAGGAAGACATTAATAAGAAAACCAAAAGTCCTGGTTTACTAATGCGATAATTCGCTCTGGCAGGGCTTGGCTATGGTGAGCCATGTCGAATATTGAAAACGGAGTAGTTCAATTTGCTTAGCCGCGAGTGAAAATATTGATTTTTCTTTCTTACAAAACGGCAACGCCGCAGGGCCCCTTATCTCATTTTGACCTGGAATCGACAACACGGAAGTACTGCGAAGAATGCAATTTAAGATCATATTACTTTGATCTGATTGCTGCACGTCCAGACAACCTATTACCATTATTTTATAATTGCTGGTTTGCATTCTTTTTTCGCAATCGTGAATTTTGCTTACATTATACATAACTTTGACAAGACAAATGTATAATTTTGCAATTTAGTTAATTTGTTTGTAATGTAGATTGAAAACAAAAGCTACGAAGACTATGACTCGAGCCCGCTGCTTCCTGAGTCCTAGAGAAACACTTTGACACTGAGCCATTCATTCGCTCTTCTCACACTCTTCTTATAACAACACATTTCATATTTTAAAAAACTTGAAAGCAACAATACGTTTGCAAAAATTAATGTCAATTCAGTTTTGTAGGCAAGAATCACGGAAGTCTTTTACCTCTGTACTACTACTATTTTGCTCCCAATAAACGTTGAAGTATTTTATACGTACTCCAATAAAATAAATGTAATCTTCATAGTTCGATCTATAGAACTTAGATTTTTAAAAAAAGTAGTGGTGCTACAGAATGGCTCAGACTTTACTGTATTAGCTTTCTATTTCCTTTGGTCTCGGCTAGCTATTCGGACTTGACACATACTCTTGCCAGCTGACATCTATCGTCGCCCAAAGTACACTTTTTTTTAAAGTTTCTTCATTTTTCGATTTCCTAATAGCAGAACGGAAATATTATTTAAAGAATATTAAAGAACAGTAAAATCTCGTCCTAACTGGCAATTTTCTTTGAAAAATTTCGAGCCGTTTTTAAGGAAATGGCGTTTAAGCGCTACTGTAAATGCGAAATTTTAAGCTCTTTTTTGACAGAAAATTTTTGAATTTTCAAAAAACATCATCCGACGTCATTTGAAGTATACCAACTAACAAATACAACACTGTTTACAAACTGCTGGAAATGTGCATATTGAGGGTGTAAGAGATGTTTTCAAAAAAAATATATTTGTCTATTTTTTTAAAAATCGAAAATATACCCCAAATTGAACTTGGCTTCATAGCACTATCCGTTCAATTAGCACTATCCGTGCAATTAGCACTATCCGTTCGAAAAGTATGAAAAAAAATATGGACCCATTTATGAGAAAATGGCATTTGAGCGTATTAGGAGTTTGGTTTCACAGAAAACAATTGAGTTTTTGAGAAAGTTTATTTGACTTCATTTAAAGCACATGTACTCATAAATATAATAATATGAACAAATCACCTATTGTAATCTCAAATCGCTAATTTAATATTAATGACGGGAGAGATTCAGGTCAAAAAATTTCATTTTCGTAATTTTTGAGAAAACAAAAGAATAGAGCAATATGGTGTATATGTCATGTTATAGAGTACATTAGGCACTATCCTTACCAAATGTTTAAAGAAAAAAATTGGAGCCGTTTTGGAGAAAATCTTGTTTTCACGTCATATTTCCCACAATTTGTAAACATTATTGTAATTGTGAGGTAAAGTGCTTCTTATAACTTTAAATAAAGTTTTTCGAAAACTCAAAAAATTTCTGTGAAAAAGAGCTTCAAATTTCGAATTTAGAGTATTGCCTAAACGTCATTTTCTTAAAAACGGCTCCAAATTTTCTAAAAAAATCGTCATTTATGACGAAGTTTTGCTGTTCTTTAATATTCGTAAAATAATATTTCCGTTCTACATTTACGAAACCGAAAAATTAAGAAAATATAAAAAAAAATGTAATTTGGGCGGCGATGGATGGCAGCTGGCAAAAGCATATGGCCAGTCCGTATAGCTAGCCGAGACCAAAATATACTAGAAAACTAATACGGAAAAGTTCCTGCCGTTCTGTACCATCACGTTTTCATTTATATTGCAAAGTACAGCTATAATTGATACCATTAATACGAGAAGTCTTAGTTTTAAGGCCATTTTAAAACACAAAGCAGAATGCTATGTATAAGTTAATTAGGAATTTTACGCTAAATACAAAGAAAAAATTAAGAGTAACAAAAAAAAACTGACGAGATGGAACATTTTTGGTAATTTCTGTGGTGGCAGCAGTATTTTTTTCTTTCGTTTTTACAGAGTTGAAATCTATAAGAAAATGTATAAAAATCCTATGGAGTTTTTTTTACTTGCAGACCATGTGTAATAAAATGAAAGTGACGGCTCCGTGGCCGAGACTGCTAAGGCAGTAGTGCCGTAGTGGTCTTGGACCGTGAGGTCACGGGTTCGCGTCCTTTCACCGCCTCTCATCACCATATCGTGTCATCGTCATTTCATAACGTTACTCCCAATAGTGGTCGCTAATGACAGAGTAGTTGATGCGACCTTAAACAACAACAACAACAACAACAACAAAATAAAAGTACTAGTATAAGCACGTTTTATAAACAAAAGCTCTAAAGAGAATTACATCCACCAGATATAAGCAAAGAGGTGATCCGATGATTGGCGGAATTGGCGGAAAAACGCTTCGTAGAGGCAACGTCTTACACACGGCGTGATAAAGTGAATATGGAAGCTAATCAATTGTCTTTCACTCCTACTTGCGAATAGTGTTTTAACCCACCCTGGAAAATGTTATGTTTGTCACTTTTCAAAGTTGATACCATTAAAATCTAGAGCTTGGAAAAACGATCGCACATAATTAAACAGATACGTACCCACTGATTGTCAGTTAAAATTAATTGATCATCAGTTGTGATAGTCACACAAAAGATCGATTCTACTTTGAAAAAAAAACAAAAAACAAGCTTTTATAAAAAATTTCCTCGGTTACTCTTTCTCCGTGTGTTTACATCTTCAGCAAACTTCATAATACTTGTATATTTCGATTTGCTTACGTTTGGGAAATAGTTTTCTTCTCTGAGAAGAGTTCCAAACAGAAATGATCCCGCTGATCACAACTGGAAATGTCCTAACAATTTTGTCAAATGTAGATGAACTTGCAATGCAAATATGTTCTAAATAAATGTTTCTATATAATTCTATTCAGAGCAAATTTTAATTACATTTAAAAAATTAACAACAGCTTTTTCGTAACAGTATATTTTCTTTAATAAAAGAACTCATACGGAATAATCATTCTTCACTTTCATCGTTCAGTTCTCGATCTCTCAGCGATGTTTCCGCTACGATGAAAGTAGAAACAAAGCGAAAGACAAAATTGAATTAAAACTAAATGCTGCATCGGCACGTATTTCCTTGCATATATGCATATACTTATTACATATATGTAATAACAATATTAAAATACACACAAGGCCCGCAGAAGTGTTTCCAATTCCCTAAAGTTTTGTCAACGCTGGGATACGAACTCACGTATTTAGGTTCAGCAAAATATTACTATGTCTACTACACTATTCACCCAAAGAATCACAGCCTCTCCGACACTTAAGTTGCACAGGGGAACTAATTTTTTTAATCGGCGTGCGTAAAATCACAATCCGACGCGTAGGGTGCCACTACTGGAAGTCTGAGATGGCCTTATTTATGAGTTTCGGGAACTTCTGTAAGAACTCAAGGTTTCAAAGTTCGAGTTAATAGCAAGCGAGCTCGACCAAGCGACCCCTCTGAAGGTCATTTCCAATCACTGAAGTCTGAGGAACAAATAGACACTGAATGTTAATGAATACAAGAAAGTATATATAGATTTGGAATAAATACATTTAAAAAACATTTTCCCCGCAAAATTGCTCTCTCATTAAAATTAAGTGAACTCGTTTCTAATTTTCCATACCATTCACTAGAAATTTCTCTAATTACACATATTTATTTACATGTGTGTAACATTACAATTTGTAATACTAATCTATTGTTTGTTTCTATATTGAATTTAAATTATTTGTCACAATTGTCCAAGAGAGCGTAGCGAAGCATTCTCCCATTATTCTCCGATATTACTGAATTAGTGCCACATTCTTCAAACCCCGTCTTTCCTTTTATGTATTTACTTGAATTGCTAGAACGCGTTAGCTTGAATTGGTAGATAAGCGTTGCTTGCCTTAGAGTTGAGGATGGCTCAAGACGCATGTCAAAAATATATTTTTACTCTATCTACTACACTAATGAGACATTATTGTATCTCTCTAATGAGACATTACTGTATGTATGTATGTATTTACATGACATTACTGTATGTATGTGTGGCGTCGTTGAATCGCTCAGACACAGACACGAAGGATTCGTAACAAAAACAAAATTTATTAGACTAAGAAATATATATATACAAGGTTGCACAATTCATTCACTTTATACGTGCTTTACGGAACCCTCCTAAAAACAGCTTATCTTAGCCGCTACCTGCGACTGCTTTGCGAGTCCCCCACCCGCCCTTGCTTGACCGCAAGAATAGCGACCGCTTGAAAGCGTCGCTAGAGATGAGACTGTTGTCTCCCCGGACGAATCCGGCCGCTCACCCCCGGAGCGAAGTGCGTGAGCACTTAAGGAAGATACCACTTGGCGCCGTGCCACAAATGTATCCTGCTGATTATGCCCTTACTTTACCTTAAATAGATTCGGTCACATGACCGACGTGTCATGTGACTACTCCCACTCCATCTAAGTGACGTGGGTGCCCCACGTGACCTCCCCCTTTCAGCTTCGTAGGCGCCAACCGCCACGATGACGTCTGCACCTACCACTGACGTGACTTACCGCCCCCTGGCCTCAACACCCTTCTGCATCCTGGCTTAGCCTAAACCCATCTTAGACACGCCCCCTTCCTGCTCAGCTTAAAGGTCTGTCTATTTGTGGCTTCCATAGACAAAGGCACATCCTGTCTTTTATGTCTGCAAGCGTCACTATGCCACATATGTATGTATTACTGTACTAACTAAATGAGACATTATTGTATCTCTCTTTACATGATCTATTCATTTCAGGTAAAAACCTACGCAGCTCCATTTTATCTTCCGTGCCACCGTTCCGTCGAAATGCAATTTTAAAAATCAATTTGTTTATATCATAAATTCAATTAATAATGAAATAATTTGTTTTTTACTCAATTTCCTCTCGAGACTGTTAACTATTGGCAGCCACTTAGCACAAGTAAGTAGAAGATATCCAAGCACATAATAAAGAAGCGTACACATTGGCAGGACAACAGCTTCTGCGTTTTGAAATTAGAAACAAAATTTATTTGTAATGCAGATGAATGAAAATAATGAAACTCAAGTTTCAACGATGTATTAAGAATATAAAGGAAATTTTCAAAGTTAGAAAACAGCGATATTTCCTTAGCAACAATTTCTACCGTTTTGCCGTAAGTCAGAAATCGTTAATATAATATAATCAGCGAAAAGCAAAACGATCTGAACCAAATACTTGACTGCAAATATTTGACGCAAAGAGCAACCGGATTGTCTGTAAAACAAATGAGGGTTGGCATCAGATGCTAATTTCCTATAAACAATTGCGTAAGGAAAGGTGATAGCGCCGATCGGGTTGCGGAATTTCGAAACTTGTTGAAAGGCAATTGAGATGAGAGAGTAAAGAAATATTGCAAAATTTGGAAATTTATAAACAATTTCCAATTTTTGCAATTCTAAAGTGGGAAGAGTTTCCTGATGGCCCAGAACCGAAAACTGCGAATTAAAAAGTTTGCAACAATTAACAATTTTATAAACAATTTCGAAACGTGCGTTATTCCTGCGGAAGAGTGTGCCCCAATTGTAACTAAGTTCAATATCGCAAAATAACAATTTTGACCAGAGATGCAAATTGATTGCTTAATATCTAGTTTAATTGTTGCTTTAATAATAAATATACAATTGATCTTTGAATTTTATTGTCTTGTATTGAAATGGTTCCCTAGAAATTTTCTATCGAATGCAGAAAGCCAGTATTTTGCAATTTTTGCAACTTTTAGAATCACTTATGAACACTTGAAAATGTGCAATCATAATAGTTTTTCTTATGGAAAAAATCTGGACATTTGATAAAGTTCATGGATTGTGTATGAACAACAATATTGGAATTAGAATGCGTATAAGAAAGTAATTTGTCTAAAATTAGTGTTATTTTATCTCACATCACCGTAATTTCTTCAAAAAGAATTGTGTTAATAGTGGATAAATGTATGTGTTCATATATATTTGAATAAATTTACTTTAATGTTCGTAAAAGTGTTTCATTCCTTGTATTTTTATTTGAAAATATTTTCACATCGGAACTAGCGACGCCCGCCATTTTGTACGACGTTAAGTTTGTTAGGTCACTCCCCCCTGTGTTGAGATTGGCTGCGTAGGTTTGTGAGGCTCCGCCTGCGACGTTTGGTCATGACAAGGGCTGCCCAAGACGTGCACAAGCTGAACTTAGCCACAGACGGCCGCGATCAATTTTTGTTTCCAGAACGGTACCAAAGCTACTTAAAAGATACAGCGCTTTCGGTCGTGGAGCCAACTTCACGCTTGCACCGCCACCATCCTAAAAAAATTGGAAACCTAGCAGATCGTTTGTACCACGTTTGTACCTGATTGTTCCACCACAATTTTGCTTGGTACGTGAAAATTGGTGAAGATACAGCCTTTTATTATTCCGTGCGAGGCTTACGCCAACAATAACTCCTAACGTATAACCTTGACACTAAATGAATGTGAAACCATTCATAACAGATTGTACCTGGGTTGTACCGGATTGTTCCACCGAAATATGCGTTTGTTCCAGAACATTAGTGATCATAGAGCGATTTTATAATCGCGGAGAGGAGGCCCACACCAACAATACAACATAGGGCGTCACCGTCACCGTAAAAATTTTTTCAACCATTCTTAATCGATTGTACCTGGAACGTACGGGATTGTTTCACCGAAATATGCGTTTGTTCCAGAGAATATAGTTAACATACAGCAATTTTTATGTCGGAGCGGAGACGCACATCAACACTAACATCTAGCGTATAAGTTTGACAGTACATAAATGTGGGATCATTCTTAAGTGATTGTACCGGATTGTTCTAGCGAATCCACTTGCGGAAATGAAAGCCAACGTCAGATTAGATGTAATTTTGTTTAAGGTATTCAGTTGATTATTACGTAACATTACTGCATGTTGGAATCTGAAATTTAATTCTGAAATAAGAGTCTATTCGAATGTATTCGAGACGGCTTTCATTCACAAAGCTTTGGTGGTACCCGCTCTAGACGAAAATAGCAAAGACCCTCCTGGAGATTAACTCGCGGACGGATGCTTTGGGAATACCCACAAGAATAATGTTACCGCCAGAACACAGCTCGTGGGAGAGGGTGAGCTCGCCTCCTCATGTTTGTGAATTTTCCTGGAAGCTCTTAATATACTATTTACAGTTGACCATCTCTTGCTACCAGCCAATTGTTATGATTGGGGGTGAATTTTCATGACCTAAAATGTCGCCAAAAATGTTCAATAATATGCTTCTAAAATGTTTTTAAAATGCCCTAAATGCAAAGAAAATGGCGTAAAAAATGTTATAAAAAACAGTTCGGATGAACAGCTCATGCTTTTACATTACTGATGTAATCGAGACTTATTCTATTCGTTCAAGTGAACCCAACTTTCAATGATGTTTCGGTTTCGACTGTTCTTTTCCAGAAAACCTCTGTGTTTAGTTATTTTGGATAAAATAGATGAAATCAGCAAAAAATGCATTTGGCTTGTGCGGCATTAGCCGCCACTACAATTAAACCAGTGCCACCAAAATACCAGATTGATGTAGATGGCGTTGATTGAGCCCCAGTGTAGTTTATGAAAAATAGCAAACCGCAAAATGCGAATCGCTAGCAACAATACCAAATTAGCACAGCAAAATCCAATATTATTATCTTGAATATTGGCGGAATCTACGGAAGCATAATGACGGTGTCGTTCCGTACAATACCGAAGTAAGTGACATTTTTCAAAAGTAGTTACTTCGACTGTCCAGCACTGTAACCCGTGGTTATTTGCAATCTACGGCACAATCATTTTCTTCTATAAGGATGGCACTCAAATTGTCGACTAACGAGAAATAAGAAATGAAATTCGCACGTGTTATGAATTTGTGAGATTCGGAGTGTTTCATGGCTATTTTTTAAGTAAATTTGTAAATATCCTTAAAATTGAATTTGAAGAATAATAAGAATAAATAGAAGAAAACCAGAACTGTAAGTGGTAAGATATAAGTAGTTAGTTCGCAACGCTGACAAAACATCTAAACTGAAGTAAGAGGACTCTGATCCGAGGAAAAAAAGAAAAGTTAAATAACCGAAGATAGTTGAAAGCGTCGGCGACGCCACATTCAGGTGGTATAAAGTATTTAAAATGTGAACATGACTGCCAAAATATTTATCTATTGTATTAATCAATATGTCCTAAAATTATTTCCGTACAGTTTGAAAATATTAAAGAACACCATGTTAGTATTCGCTGATTTTATCACATCATCAAATTGTTCAACATCTTTTATTCATCAACGTACTGTACACTGTTTACCAGAAACAGCATGTAAACTACAAGTTGTTATAATCTTTCGATATCAGACATTATTAATCAAAGAAGAAATGTATATAACAGAAGCGCCAGTCATGTTATTAATAACTTAAGGAACATTACGTATGTATACATACGTGCTTCTACACTTTCAAAGTGCGATAACGCAAGCTATATACCTATATAAGAGACTATATACCTATATATTTTCATATACCTATTTAATAGAGCTCTGCAATCAGGCGAAAACAACCGCTCGAGACTCTCGGGCTCCGTGCCGACGCTCGGCGAAGGGTGGGGACCTTGCTTGGGGGGGAAGAGATAGCTGTTTAACGGACATTTCGACCGGCCGCCTTGCGGCTCCCGCCGAGACGCGGGAGTCGCCGAGCGCCCGGGCGCTCGAGCGCTCGAGCGTCTCGAGCGCTCGAGCGCTCGGCCAAGCGCCGGACTGCACAGTAGCTTCGCCCCTCAATGCATGTACGGGATATAAAGTCGCCGCATGTAGTGATCGCAACACTTTCAATTCATTGTAATCGAAAGAAAATACAATTTCAATTAATCGATTAATTTGTTGAAAAGTAACAATTTATCGATTGACTGGAAATAATTTTATAGAGACAAACAATACATTTTTTAAACAATTAAGGCAAACAAAGACTCTGAAAATAAATTTTTATTGTTTTTCTATATTTATAGTGCTTGAGGGAAGATAATTCGTTGCGTACCAATTGTAATGTCATTGAAGTTTCTTACAAACCCGAATATAAGGCATATTTATTAAATACAATGAATATTTGGTCATAATTTCACGAGTATATAAGAAAAAAGCATATGCTCAACAAAAATGAGGTGAGTACTATTTTCCTTGCATCAAAACGTCTTGTCATTGGGCGTAGTAATTTATTGTGAAATAGTTTATGTAAGCCGACATGGCCTTTGTATTTGTCGACTCAGTCGGCGGCCAAACAACAGCGGTCACGGCACATCAGCCTATTCAACTCAATAATTCAAAATACATTATTTACTATTATATACACACGTTTAACATTATTTTAAATTCGTCAAAAGTATGTATACATGAAATGATGCATATAAAGTTTTATATGTACGAGTACAATGTTTTTCAATTATTCCATTATTTTTCGTTTCAATACAAGATAAGCGATTAATTGTAATTAAAAAATCGTAAAAGCTGAATTTGTGAATCATTGACTTCTGTGGAGTAGTATTGAAGCTCCACGAGACCCCATTCCTTTGGGTGAACTACTGACACTGAGAACAGCGTGGCAGGAAGCGATAACAAAGGTTGTGCGAGGTGACTCGGTGGCTCCCACGCAGCGCGCCATCGCCGTTGCGACGAAATTTCCAGGAAAGGACAGGAAGCAGTTGAAAGAGAAGGGTCGAGATATGTGCACAAAGCGTTCCTCGAAAGATATTGAGGAGCTCGCAAGATTATAAATAAAACTAAAAGTACAATGAGCTCAAAATAATGCTGAGGTGACTGAGGCACCCCGCACGCCTACTGCCGGGTTAAGAAACCAAGACCTGCGTTTCAGATGCCTGAAAATTACAACAACACCAACAACAAAAATATTTGGAAAAAGACGGCAAAAATACAAAATTGGAAGGGAAAGGTAATAATATATTTCATAGCACTTGCATCTAAATTTAGCAGAGCATTTGTATTTGCTCCATATTGCACCATATAAAATGAAGGAAAATTAATAATTTTATGTTCATTAGAATAAAATAGGCAATTTCCGAAGCATCCGATACCTAGTCATTACAAAGAACGGAATTTATCTCTAAAACTTTTGAGTGCCTTTTCTTTGAAGTCACAGGCAGAACTGCAATAGATCCACTTGAGGTTCTCCCGTGCGTCCGAGGAGTCGATTTTTAAACCTTTTTATTTTTTTTATACAATTTATTAAAATTATTTATTACAATTAAAATTAAAATTATTTATTACAATTAAAATTAAAATTATTTATTACAATTAAAATTAAAATTATTTATTACAATTATTTATTACAATTTATTAAAATTATTTTATTAAAATTTATTATTTGAAAATTAATATTAAAATTCCTCTATATTTTAAATTTTGAAAAAACGAAATTATTGGTCATTTATTTAAAAAACCATTCAATATTCCTTCCTTTCCCTGAAACGTGCCATTAGATATTTACTCCGACGTGTCGGCCGATTGTTACGTGGCGCAGTTCGCCTGAACGGGGTCCGCCGGTTGTCTAGTCTCGTCGGTTGGAGGCCGAGTCTCGGGCGGTCGCCGGCTCCCGGGAGTCCGCAACCGGCTGCGAAGGACAGTCGAGCGCGTGGTCTCGAGAGAAGAGAGGCGAGCGAGCGCTGGTCGGTAAAAATCGCGGAGAATGCAGACCTCTACTATTTAACCTTTTAAAGACTAATGAGAAAGAGGTGTCCCAGAGCATTTCAACCCAGCGGTACCAATGGGATATTTTTCGCTTGACCTCCAGAGGCGTGTGACGGCTCTTATCTATCGCTTGCTGACGGGTGACAAGCAGCGGCGCGGCGATTCTCACGTTCGGCGCTCCGGCCTACGCCATCCGGCAGGGACGTGTTGACGGAGTACGGTCTTCCGAGGCGCGAAAGGGAGCGTGGGCTGCTCTGCTTCTACAGTGCGCCGCAGCTTGAGAAACATAGGAGAATGTTGATCGCCATTATATAGTATTTGTTTATAACAAACACAAATTATTTGCCGTTGCCGTTTACGGAAAAATAATTGTTAAAAACTGAAACATATTCAACCATGCGAGAAATTCAAATACGTTTGTAGAGAGAACCAACGAGCACACTCGAACCAAACCAAGAACATGATTAATACACATTATATAGTATTTGTTTATAACAAACACAAATTAATTGCAGTTGCGGTTTATGAGAAAAAAATGGTTAAAAACTGAAACATTCGCGTCAAGCCAGCTCACACCCGTTTTCGCCCTGAAGATACGTGGCAATTAATTCGTAAATCTGGCAATTAATTGGCAATTAATTAGCAATAAATTATCTGCGTGTTTCCGTGGACCTGCGACCCAAATTTCACTGATGTGTGTGCTGGCGTCGCGTCAAGCCAGCTCACACCCGTTTTCGCCCTGAAGATACGTGGCAATTAATTCGTAAATCTGGCAATTAATTGGCAATTAATTAGCAATAAATTATCTGAGTGTTTCCGTGGACCTGCGACCCGAATTTCACCGATGTGTGTGCTGGCGTCGCGTCAAGCCAGCTCACACCCGTTTTCGCCCTGAAGATACGTGGCAATTAATTCGTAAATCTGGCAATTAATTGGCAATTAATTAGCAATAAATTATCTGAGTGTTTCCGTGGACCTGCGACCCGAATTTCACCGATGTGTGTGCTGGCGTCGCGTCAAGCCAGCTCACACCCTTTTTCGCCCTGAAGATACGTGGCAATTAATTCGAAAATGTGGCAATTAATTGGCAATTAATTAGCAATAAATTATCTGTGTGTTTCCGTGGACCTGCGACCCGAAGTTCACTGATGTGTGTGCTGGCGTCGTGTCAAGCAAGCTCACACCCGTTTTCGCCCTGAAGGTACGTGGCAATTAATTCGAAAATGTGGCAATTAATTGGCAATTAATTAACAATAAATCATTAGACATGTTTCATTCCAGTGAGCTGACATGGCTGTTCCAGCTTGACGGAGCTTACCTCGAAGGCGTTACATGGAAGAATTTGGACCTCAGGCTTTATTAGGGAGTTTTTGCATTCCTTGACGGGCAACGATCAACTGCAATCTCGATCTTCTGCGCATGCGCAAATGCAGAAAAGTGATGGGAAACTTGAGCTATGCATGTGCAGAAGAATGATAGTGCTTTCAATCGCTTTAACGTTCGAGGGTGCAAAAACTCCCTATTGCTTCATGAACAGTTTTGTTTTGAGAAAATTTTATACCATTGTGATTTTTAGTACCTTTCCGCTAGTCTTCTGTCTGCAAAATCCTTTGCTCATATGATTGCAGACTGTCTGCCAATTCTTAGAAATTATTTTTATCTTGCGGGTATCCTGCGCGCCGTCGTAGACCCGCGTTGACAAGCACAGCAGATCGGCACGGCGCAACGCCCACGGAGCCCTTGCGATAACCTCCGTTTCCGGTGATACATTCGAAGTAGGCACGATCAACTTTCAGGAGGATAAAACATTACTGGTATTTGGAGGAATCACCATCCACAAAATTGCCGACGGACGTTTGGATCGTATTCGCCCTTCGTCTATTTTATGAGTCTTCCAGGATTGCTGCGAGATTTGATTTCTAAAGTAGTACAATATTTGTATTTGCATTCAGAGCGTAAACAAGAAACATAAGTAGCAAGAAAGAGAACTAGCAAGGCGTGACATTTGTCCTAGGAATTTAAACCGCAAAGCATACAGAGAATGTGAAAAGTGTAAAGAATCAGTAGAATGCACATCACATCCATTGTTTCCAAAATATTGTGAAAAATCATTATTTAACTCTATACGTACATTTTCAAAACAACATTCACCGTATATTAAAGTTTATACACTTATTTTACGTTTTATGTAAAAGAAAATTCTTTAACAAATTGATGAATTTTATAAATTTATATTAATCATTTCAAATAATAAACTACCCGATAAATAAGGTTAAGAGTGCAAGTCACATAAATATCGAATTATATTTGTTTACGATGTTAGAAGGCATTTAGGCAACGAAATTTTCCCTGGGGGCCATTGTCTCCCAGGCGACCATACGTTCGTATGCAAGACGCGACCTCTCCCGGGATAATATTCACATTTTGTGAACATTCATTTCATCTTTAACTATAGTTAACATATATGTTACTATTTTATACCTAGGACTTCAAAAGTGCTTCCCCAACTAAAATTCTCACCGCACGCCACTGCATCTGATAGAGTACATTTACCACTATCCCTACCAAAAGGTTAAAGAAAAAATTTGGAGCCGTTTTTGAAAAAATCTTGTTTTTGTAATTTTTTAAAATTGCACATATTACATGCAATATTGCGCGAAAGATACTAAAATTTAAAAAAAATATAGATGGCCTTAAAGAAAGAAATCACTATGAAGAAAAAAAATTTATTTGAAGGAAAAACCTCTGTCTTCAATTTTATAGTCGGAGAAAGACACCGAAAAAAATTCAAAGATTCTTCAAAACTTGGTGGTACTTTACATGATGCCCCCCGGACATTTTCAAAATTTTCTCTAAAATGACTCCACATTTTTTCTTTAAATTTCTTGTAAGATTATACTTATTAAGATGGCATACGTCCTATTTTCACGGTTACCTCCGAATTTTCAAAAATTGCTTCTTCCTACAACTAAACTAGTGGTGCTACAGAATGGCACAGACTTTCCCTTATTAGTTTTCTATTTCCTTGGGTCTTTGCTAGCTATATGGAATTGCCAAATACTCTTTCTTGCCAGCTGCCATCTATCACCGCCAAAAGTACATTTTTTGTATACCAACATTATAAACAACCCTTTTCCATGAACAAAATCGTTCATAATATGGCATATTATTGCACGAATCATTATGTCATTGCTATTTCTGCACGAAATATGAGCTACCACTGACGTAATAGTCACAGCCCCTATATATTATCAGTTATAGAGTTTAAAGAAAGCAGTGGTACCATGCAAATAATTGCATTGTTCGCAGTAAAATCCAATACATAATGAAAAAACTTACTTTTAAAAACTGATTTATTAATTTATTACTCCTTTAAAATTATATTTTGTTTTTATTTGGTAATATAACAAGAACAACATAATAAGAACAAAAAAACATCAAATTAATTCTTGTGAACATGCACATTAATTGTACAATTTGATAAATTGGTCAGTGATACTCCAGAACATGCATTTATATCTAAAATGTCTGTTTTTTCTTTGCTTTCTGCACTAACCAATATCTTGTTAGCTATTTGAATATTGTTATTCACCGATTCTTCGATGTATGACTCGGGTACACTTGTAGACTCTCATCCTCCATGACGTTTAAGTGTAGTGATATCACCACCATTATCTGCGAGATACGTCGCGGATTTTCTAAACGAATTACCGGAGTACTTTGCTGCATTTGGTAATTTTAAAACATTTGCAATATTTTTTGATATTTCCGAAAATGTATTGATACTAATTGGATTGCACCTGCATTTGCCATGATTGAAAAACAAGAAAAAGTTTTTTGTGTTTAACTTGTGAGGGTCTTAAATGTATTTTTTACAGACTTCAACGTAGTTAAATTCTTCACTGGATACGATAGTAAATATTTTGGTCTTGTCATTTTTTGTCGCTTTAATGTTCACTATCGAAACAGAACCTTCCTCTTTCAAATCGTTGATGCGCAAATTGTACAATTCGTCACATTTATAAGCACCAAATATGCCAAAAATAGCAACAACCTGAAAATCATACCAGTTATAAATACAATACACAGTTAATAAATAAAACTTAACTATTATTGCCATTGTCATTATTATACCTTCATTAAAACAAAAGTCTCATCATCAGCTTTTGTAAGAAATGTGTTTACATCTTATTGGGAAAATACCATTGCCTTTATAGGTTGATATCCCACATTTGCTTGTTTCATAAGTAAACTTACTTTATGAAAAGTTCCAATATCATTATTGTCTTTAATCTTTAGCATTGCCTTTAATTTGGAATAAGTGCACCATCGTTTTGAAGCTTTGGATGCTGTGGACATAAAGTTTAAAGAATCATGCATTAAATTAACAAACGTCTTTATTCTAGCATGTACATTATACTAACTTAATCAAACTGCTCCGATACGAAAGAACAGCAGCTTTGCATAATAAATTGGCATATTTTTTATCCATCCATTTCCTAAACTTTAAGTACTCTTTCTCATAAAGTTTGCAAGACTTTTTCGGTATCATAACATTTTCTGCTTTTGTAGTTTCTTCCACAATTTCTCTGGGCAAATCCATTATGTTTGAATCGCGACTTTCAAACTAATTGCCATTTGTAAACAAATTAGTTGCTTAGGTAGCATTGATGACTTCAAAACATGAATTCGAGAACTACTACAACTACGAATTACAACTTAACATCCAAATTAATTTCGCTTCCTCAAATCCTTATAATACTGTTATACAAAAAATAGTGTATGCAACTCGTTTATAATGTTACTTTTTTGCACTCATAAGAAGATATTACCGAACTCACTCCTAACGTCGTTCGTTCGTTAATGTCTTCTTATTCGTGCAAAAAAGTACATTATAAACTAATTGCATAATATTTTCGAAAATTGCAAAAGTTTGAATTTTATTCGGCGTTTTCCTACTACAAAATTGTAGATAGAGATTTTTCCTTCAAATACAATTTGTTCTTTATAGTTAGCTCTTTCTTTAAGGTCATGTACATGCTTTCGAAAGTTGTAGTTGTTGCGCAATGTTGCGTGCTATATGTACAATTTTTAAAAAATTCAAAAACAAGATATTCTCAAAAACGGATCCAATTTTTTCTTTAAACTTTTGGTAAGTATAGTGCTTAATGAGATGACGTAAACCCCATTTTGCTGTATTCTTTTGTTTGTAGTGTTCTTTAATATTCTAAAATTAATATTTCTGTTCTACCATTAGGAAATCGAAAAATTAGGAAAGTCAAAAAAATGTAGTTTGGGCGGCGATAGTTGGCAGCTGGCACGAGTGTGTAACAATTGTCAATAGGTACACTCTCAGAAATTCCCGCATTACTTTTAATGTAAAAGTACATTAAAGTATCATGTACGTAAATGAAATTTAATGTACACGTAGAGTAATTTTGAAGTACGTGTGCATTAAATGTAATGTTCGTGTACAACTAAATTTACCGTATGCGTGTACATTAAATTTACTGTACATGTACATTACATTTACTGTACGTGCACATTAAATTTAATTTACGTACATGATACTGTGGCGTACTGGACATGAAAAGCACAGACGACAGATTCTGAATAGTATGTACAGTATATTTACAATAATAAATTACAAGAAAATGTTACAAAATTGAAAACCTTAGGCAACCTTTCTATTCTCTAAGCCGCGAAACCCCGCGACCGTCCCTAGGCTGAGCCCAGTGCCTCTGCTCGAGAGCATGAGAAGCTGCGCGAAGTGCGAGCTGTCGGACATTAGTCCCCGTAACTAGATGTTACATGGCCGGATGCCAAACGTGCAAGGTTGCACGGAGATACCTCACGTCTTTCGACTCACTAGCGTATCCCCCGAGCGCATGTCGGCGCCGCAATAAATACTCCACGGCTCGTCCCCCACTCTACCAGCGGCGGGCGTCATTCGGCTCGCAAGCCAGCCCTCAGCAGAGAGCAGCCTTCATCAATGGACTCGCACTCAGGCACGCTCAGTTGTCCTGGCTATTTTGAGGCTGGGATTTCCTGCCCGGCGCGCGCCGGCGAGGCGCCGCCGCATTCCACCCCCATCCCCCATCCGGCTTAAGGCCGGGCTTTCCAGCGAAACGGCACGTGCGCCACCTCGCGACGCTACAGACCCTCCCATGCCGGGGGTGAGAATTTTTTTTCGCAGCAAAATATGCCCAGGAAAAAAATTCTGCTAGCTAAAGTACCTGGTCCTGAGACCTTACATCATAATTTTTAACATGAACATAATAATATCAAAACCCTATCTAGTCAAAATTTGTGAAATAAATCTGTTTGCTGTCCCCCCTTTTTTTCCTAACTATGTTGCCAATTACATTTAAACCTTACATCTATTTACATACATAAATATTCTTGACGCATCTTGAACTACATAAAATCCTGAAATACAAAACATTTACTTTACATTGAAATATTACATGATAATTCTTGACGCCTCTTGCATTACATGAAAACCTGAAATATAAAATACAAAACATTTACGTTGCGTTGAAGTATTACATAATAATTGTGGAATTCGTTATATACATCATGTGCCGTTCTTAACTGAATTTATTGACACATGTATGTATCTACATATAAAAATGATCACAATAACAAAACAATTTTACCCTTGAATTTTATAAAATTATTTACATAGAATTTCACCGACATTTATACATGTCATGAACGTGTGTGTTCCCTACACTCGCCTGTGGATCAATTCACACAATCAAACATGCGACTAAGCGCATCTGCATTAACATTTTCTGAGCCCTTTGTGTGCATGATGCGTAAATCGAGGTGCTGAATTAAAAGGGACCAGCGTAATAATCTGGGGTTTTTGCCAGACGTATTACGCAACCAGACCAACGGGTTGTGGTCGGTTTCGACCTGAATTGTGGCCTGCCCGTCGAGATAAATCTTAAGTTTATCCAACCCCCAAATAAGAGCCAAACACTCAAGTTCTGAGGTGCCATAATGAGTTTCTGTATCACTTAATTTACGGCTTAGAAAAACAACTGGTTGTTCTACTCCCTCGTCATTTACTTGGTAGAGAACCACGCCTAAGCCTCTCTGAGATGCATCTGCCTGAACTCGAAATTCCTTGCTATAATCAGGAGCATATACCGCTGTTTTTTCGCTAAGAGCTTTTCGCAACTCATTGAAAGACTTTTCACATGCCTCTGTCCAGACGACTTTACCCTGGCGCTCGCGTCCCCGCAGCGCATCTGTCAGTGCCGCCGCTTTCTCCGCAAACCCGGGTATCAAGCGTCGATAATATCCTACCAAACCGAGCAAAGAACGCACTTGTTTCTTTGATTCTGGTCTAGGAAAGTTCTGGATTGCTTGTATCTTGGCTTCGGCCGGCCGCAATTTCCCGTTACCGACGACGTAACCAAGATATTTTACATTAGCCCGCGCAAACAAGCACTTGCGCGGCTGCACTGTCAATTTGGCGGATTTCAATATACTAAAGACCGTATCTAGGTGCCGAATGTGTTCTTGCCAAGTGTTACTGAAAACCGCGATGTCATCAAGGTACGGTACCGCGAATTCTTGGCAGTTTTTTAGCAAAGTGCCCATGATTTTACAGCATTGATAAGGGCCGTTCTTTATCCCGAAGGGTAACCTAAGCGGTCGATACGTGCCGAAACTGGTCACGAACGCCGAATATCTCTGCGCCCTATCCGTAAGACCTATCTGCCAGAAACACTTACTTAAATCTAACACACTAATGATTTTAGCTGCAGCTACCTGTTCAATCCGTTCTTCGAGATTGGGTAACGGAAAGTAATCTGTTTTAATAATCTCGTTGAGGCGCCTAAAATCTATGCAGGGCCGTGGAGACTTGCCCGGGGCCTCGATCAGGATCATAGGAGATGTATAATCACTCTCCGCCTCCACAATGATGTTGTCGCGAAGCATTTTGTCCACCTCTTCCCGCAATATCTTAGTTTGTCTCGGCGACATGCGGTAGGGTACACTTCGGACTACTTTATCAGTGTCAGTTAATTCAATGTCCATGGTCGTTACATCTGTAAGACCAGGTTTCTCACTAAAAATACACCTGTATTTACAAATGACATTTTTAAGTGCTTCGCGGAACTCGGGTTCAACCTTAGTATCGTTTAGCATTTCTTCCGCGTCAAAGTCGTCGGAATCTAATCTTAACGCGTAGCGGTCTAACGCGTCTTCCTCGCCTGCGGCAGTGACCGTCGCAGAACCGAGAAAGTTCACGTATTCAGTACGTTGGTGATACTTTTTCATCATGTTGATGTGATACACGCGTGGTTCTTTCCGCCCCGGCATCTGAACTACGTAATTGTGTTCGGACATTTTCTCCCGAACTTCGCCTGGCCCGACCCACTGCACCGCGAGTTTCCGCGTTCTGTTAGGCGCCAAAACCAGCACCTTCGCGCCTATTTCAAAACTGCGCGAGATCGCCTTGCGGTCGTACCACACCTTACGCTTGCGTTGTTCTTCCGCCATTTTGGTATGGGCAAGTTCACGCGAACGCTTCAGTCTATTAATCAACTTGAACACGTGCTCAACCACCGTGCTCCCTTCGCTTTCTGCCGCACCCGCAAGCTTTTCGTAAAGCAGCGTCATGGGTGTGCGGAGATTTTTCCCATAGACTAATTCGGCTGGAGAAAAACCTATCGATTCGTGCACACTCGTGCGTAACGCGAACATAATTGCAGGAAGCTGGCACTCCCAGTCAGTCCCCATCTCTAAACAAAGAACCTTCATCAACCGGTTCATGGTTCTGTGCATCCGTTCTACGGCATTAGATTGCGGATGATAAGGCGAACTTCTAATTAATCTAATGCAAAATCTCTCGGCGAATTCCGCCATCAGAGTGCTAGTAAAACAAGTTCCCTGATCTGTTTGAAGCTCTCGCGGAAATCCAATCCGACTGAACAGATCTAATAAAGCTTCAATGACCGTGACCGTCGTCAGATCACGTATGGGAATAGCCTCGGGATATTTTGTTGCTAAACACATTGCAGTTAGTATGAACTTGTTTCCTGACTCAGACTCGGGAAAAGGGCCACAAGCATCTACATTTACTTTCTCAAACGCCTCACCCGTTATAGGTACAATTTTTAAAGGCGCGCGAAGCTTCTCGCCGCCGTTACCTACGCGCTGGCAACTGTCGCAGCTACGTACGTAATTTTCCATATCTTTGTAACAGTTCGGCCAGAAGAAATACTTGGCCATCGCGTCCTTACTTTTTGTGACACCTAAATGACCGTGGGCGACTTCATGGCAAAGCTTCAATATAGTGCCACGATACACCCGCGGAGTCACAAGCATGGAGAATTGCTCACCGCGCTTGCTCTGCCGTTTCCGGAACAAAAGGCCGCGTTCTATAAAATAATCGCGCCGTTCCGTTTCTGGGCCTTCGGCTAGCTCGAATAGCGGTAAGAGCTCTTCATCCTGTCTCTGAGCTTTCGCAAATTCGGACGGGTCTAAACGGGACAATGCAACGCTCCCGGAATCTACTTCAAATTCCGCGTTGTTTTCAACAACATTGCCCGGGTCATTTACCTCGCCTAACAAGACACAAGTTTCCTCGTCGGGAGCTTTCGCGTCCGACGCAGGTTTTTGGGGTGCGTCGCGCGCACGACTTGTTCCTACGACCACGCCTAGCTCGACCGCTCCTTCCCCCAAAGCCTCGTTCATGACCGCAACCGGTGCGTCACCAGGGCGCTCGGCGGCCGGCGCGTTGCCTGGCGCCGCCGCCATCGCCTCCGGCCCCACCCCGTCGCCCTGCCCGGCCGCCGTCTGGGCACGGGTTCGCACCGCACAAAGAAACTGCGGTTCTAAAAACCCTTGCCTGATTTCCGAGAGAAGCGTGGCAGATCGATTACTCAGAATGTAATATTCTAAGTCGCAATTTTTCGCGACTGCGGCTTCGGTAACAAGCTTACCGAACGGGCCTACAATTTCTACCTTAGCTACCGGTAGATTTTTCGGCGCCTCGTCCAAGGGCTGTTTAACCCATACGGATTCGCCGGTATATTGATTCGGCCTGACGTATTTGCTGTTGATCAGATCAACCGTCGCCCCAGAATCTCGTAAGAAAGAAATAGGATTTCCGCAAACCGTGCCGAAAAACGTGTGAGGAAGCAACAATTCCTGCGCACTGGTGTCGACAACGTGACACATTTTCTCGCTTGATTTGAGCTGAGGGCAGTATTTCTTAATGTGCCCCGGTTTTTTACATAAATAGCACGTGCGTTCCTGCGGCTTGTCGAATTCCGCGTTCCTATCTGCCTTGGGCGCTGCGGGCTTAGAAGTGGAAGGCACGCTCTCCGTCACCTTTTTCCACTTTTGTTCCCCCACAGGCTCCTTGTGATTAACCTTAGAAAAAGCTTTCCTATACGCACTAGACCTATTGTTTTCGTAGGTGTCCAGCCTACGCGCCAAATCTTGGGACTGCGAAACCTCGCCCCAAACATCTACGAAATGGGCACGTATGTCCGCCGGTACCTTCCGTTTCATCTGATCGGTGACAATCAAATCTAATAATTGATCATAAGTTTCAACTTTCAACCCTGAAATCCATTTCTGGCAATAGTTCGTCAGTTCGCGAGCATAAACATTCCATGTAGTTTTCGCACCCTTTGCATGACTGCAAAACATCTGACGACATTTTTCAGGCGTGAATTTGTACATATCCAAAAGCTGCGTTTTGATTTGATTATAATCCTGCTCTGAAGAATCTGATCCTACAACTAACCATGTATTTATTTCATTGGGAAGCAATCCCATTAATTGACTGACCCATTCTACCGGCGAAATGTCGAGCTGACGAGCATGCGCCTCAAATACACTTAAAAACAAGGTAATATCCTCACCTTCGCCTTTGAACTTATCCATTACATGGCTGATACGGATACTACTTCTGTTTCCCGAATCTCTACTACCTAAAGATTCGCGCGAGGTAGCCTGATTAGCTAATTTCAGCCGTTCGAGTTCGTACTGCCGTTGTTCGAGTTCGTACTGCCGTTCTTGCTCTTTTTCCTGCCTTTCTCGCTCTTTTTCCTGCCGTTCTCGCTCTTTTTCCTCGAGTTCGCGTAATCTTTCCTGCTCTTTTAATTCAAGTTCGCGTGCTTCTGCGACCTGTTCTTTCTCCTGATCAGCAAGTTGTTTCACGAATATTTCATCGTACTGCTCGCTTCCCGTGATGATAGATTTTAATCTAACTATCGTCTCGTTCCCTTCCAACGTTTCCCCCATCTCCGTCGCGACCCTAACAAGCACCTCTTTCCTATAACCCGCTAAGAAAGACATTTTGCCTGAATTGATCCCCGGCCAGTACAAAAAACACACTTACGTTCAGTTGACCTCGGTGTCGCGTGAGCGCCAGCGCCTTCTGGATCCGGTGTTCTGGCCTCCTTCCTTCCTCTCGTTCTGGTCCGTCCGGGATGTCTCCTTCCAGTGCCAGTACCAATACCAGCTCCAGTTCCAGTACCAGTTCCAGCTCCAGTTCCAGTACCAATACCAATTCCAGTTCCAGTACCAATATCAATTCCAGTTCCAAGTTTTAGAAAAGAAAGGTTCCGAGTCGGATTGTACCGCCCCGAAACTACCGTACCGAATTACCGCACTTTCGGTTTCTCGTGGCGTGCACGACTCTGCCGGCGCCACGTAATTACGACGCGTGTGCACCTTTAACTGCGGTACACTGTCTTTACGCGTACTATTCCAGTTTTAGACAAAAAACTGTGGCACTCCGGCGTGAGTTTACAATAACCGCTGCTACCAGTTTTGGAAAAAAAACTGCGGTAGCCCGGCGTGAATTTACGATAACCGCTGCCACCAGTTTTAGAAAAAAACTGCGGCACTCCGGCGTGAGTTTACAATAACCGCTGCTACCAGTTTTAGAAAAAAAAACTGCGGTAGCCCGGCGTGAATTTACGATAACCGCTGCCACCAGTTTTAGAAAAAAAACTGCGGCACCCCGGCGTGAGTTTACGATAACCGCTGCCACCAGTTTTAGAAAAGAAAGGTTCCGAGTCTGTGGCGTACTGGACATGAAAAGCACAGACGACAGATTCTGAATAGTATGTACAGTATATTTACAATAATAAATTACAAGAAAATGTTACAAAATTGAAAACCTTAGGCAACCTTTCTATTCTCTAAGCCGCGAAACCCCGCGACCGTCCCTAGGCTGAGCCCAGTGCCTCTGCTCGAGAGCATGAGAAGCTGCGCGAAGTGCGAGCTGTCGGACATTAGTCCCCGTAACTAGATGTTACATGGCCGGATGCCAAACGTGCAAGGTTGCACGGAGATACCTCACGTCTTTCGACTCACTAGCGTATCCCCCGAGCGCATGTCGGCGCCGCAATAAATACTCCACGGCTCGTCCCCCACTCTACCAGCGGCGGGCGTCATTCGGCTCGCAAGCCAGCCCTCAGCAGAGAGCAGCCTTCATCAATGGACTCGCACTCAGGCACGCTCAGTTGTCCTGGCTATTTTGAGGCTGGGATTTCCTGCCCGGCGCGCGCCGGCGAGGCGCCGCCGCATTCCACCCCCATCCCCCATCCGGCTTAAGGCCGGGCTTTCCAGCGAAACGGCACGTGCGCCACCTCGCGACGCTACAATACGTAATGTAGTTTTACATTAAAATTACTGTATGAGTGCATGAAATTTACTGTATATGTACTACAAAATTTAAAATTTGTTCAAAGAATTCCCGGGACCGGGATTCAAACCCGGGTCACCTGGTTTATGCCCAGTTGCTCTGACCACTATCCTATCGAGACAACCAATTCTTTGAATATGTTCTTAGGCCTGATGAATTGCCCGTTAAGATTACTCGTATACAATTGTCACCTTTTTGGACGCGTTTACGCTCGGAAGTCTTAAAGAATACTATGTTCTGCCCTTGTTATTGAGTAACAAATGTATTTTACTACTTAAATTTGTTCAACGAATTTCGTCCCGATTCGTCAACGAATAGTCACCGGGATTCGAACCCAGGACTTTTGGGTCACGCGTAGGTGCTCTAACCACTGGGCTATTGCGACATCCAATTGCTGGAGCAGGTTCTTAGGCCTGATGTATTGCCCGCTATGATATGTATAATATATTGTTTACGTATACAGAACATATTTCTTTAGACGTAATATATATATTGTAATGGAACCACCCACGTCGAGTGACAATTTATGTAATGAAACCGGGGAGGGTCACATTATCACAGAGTTGGAAACGCCGTCACGCTGAAGGTGCGACGGTAGTTCCCGGACAGCAGGGAGCACACGCTGAATTTGTTTGAAGGGCGCCAAGCGCATGCTCACTTACCTGCTATCCATTCGCCGGCGTCGAGCGTCTCAGGGGTGAGTGCCCTGGGTCGAAGGATTGCATTTGCTTTTGCTGATGGTAATAATAATACACTTTTCTTAGATTTTGAATTTGTCACCCGGCAAAAGGGCGGGGACACATTTATTAATAAAAAAAATCTGTTTTTGTGAGAACAAGACACAGTTTTCGGCGGTTTTCACAGGCTACTGATAAGTGATGACGGTGAAGTTATGATGGTGATGAGGTTGCAGTTACGTCACCGCGAACGGGATTGCTCCCTACTAATTGGCTGTCGCGGCCGAACTCTCAGAGGCGACGCTGGAGCGTTGTTGGAATGCGCGCCGGATGGTCGCAGTGGCCCCGGGGATGGATGCTTCGGCGCGCGAGAAGTCGGCGATGAGCATCCGCGAAGCGATGATGTTATGAGATAACAAGGGAAACTAGGTAGGGCAGGTTCTCGGGTTATTTTTATTAGAAGATCAATTAATTTCAGAGAAGTTCTATGCTTTATTATTCAGGCGGCCGCCTAAAGGCAGCCTGGGGGCTCCAGGGGAGCGATTACAGGGTCAATACTGAAAGAATGACGCGCTCTGTGAGCACGTCAATTACAAAAATTGACACAGAATTTCCTACGGAATTGAGCCAAACGAAATTATTTATTACATGATTAACAGATATGGGAGGCCAAACTGCCGCAATGGGCCTAAGGACACTCGCTAAGGAATACAGAAATTACTGCAGTGAAGTACTGCTACAAGCAAACTTGTCATGCAGGGCGCTTTCGCCTCTACATCTATAAAGAATTTATAAAGAAATTTCAACTGAGGCAGCCGAAGCCGCAAAACTCTTAACAATTTTTTACATCAAATGGCACATACCTGTGATACAGTATACTTTTTCAGATTTCGTAACTTACAGAAAATCTTTACACTGTAACAATATATACCCTACACCAACCCTCCACCACACTCAGTATTATATTTCTGGCACAAGACTTCCTGACATGATCCCTCTTTCTGTGATGTAGACTTTTAAACTAACAAAAATTACACGACGGCGCGTACTCCCAACATCTCGTCGCGGGCCTCTGCGCCCCCGCGAATGAGTCGCCCGCTTATATAGGCGGAGGCGACGTCACGGGCAAGTTATCGATCGGCCAGCAGCGAGGGCGAGGGAGGCGGCGCGTCGTTTTGGCGCGCAGCGCAGCGCACGGAACTTACAGAAGGGCGGAGGCAAGGAGTAAAGAGTGAAATTTTACAAGTTCTCTGGGGGGTCGTAACAATGACTTGAAGCTGGCGCGCGTCTCAGGTTGTCAAACGTCGCCTGGATCGCATGTGATGTTGAAAGTCAAAAGTCTGGCTATGCACCCTTGTAAATGATTAGAGGGTGTGGATCCCTTTAGTCCCAGTCTGGGATACTGAATAAATTGCGATGCTGAGTGAAGGCTGGGCGGATCTCGTAGCAATCGGAACAATGTTCGTCTCTCACGAACTGCTGCTACTCTCTTCAGCCATTGCTCTCTCCCGTGATGTTTCTAGCAATGATCTACTGCTCTCTCCCGTGATTTTTCTAATAATGATGGACTGCTCTCTACCGTAACTTTTCTGCTAATGCCCCTTTTCTCGAGCGTTCTCCGCTCACCCGGCTTCGTTCCCCTCCCTTTCGCACCGCGCATGAATTTTGTCACGTGCTTCTGCTAAGTGTTTTGATAGGCCAGTTTGCTAGGTTCCAGAATCTTCTATTCTTTTGATTACATGATTGGGTAGGATGGGCATCGCCGTGTCACGACCTTCGCCTCCTGACATCTCATTGGGTGATATTGTCACGATCGGGGAAACGCACGCGGGGCTTCCCTGCTGTGACAGTTGTGTTTTTATTAGGCCTTAGGGATTATGGTACAGCGTGCTGGCGCACGTGTCCCTAATACGGTTGTTCCAGAAGTCTATCATTTGCTGAAGACACAAAGAGGGTTAAATTTATTGTTCGAGTTCGGGATTCCCTGGAACCCTTATACGCAGCTGGGCGAAACGAATCAAGCAAGGCGGGAGGCCCTGTCGTTCGCCCGAGCTTGTGATAATGCGGCGTGACGCTGGGGTGGCGATGTGCGATGGGTCGTACGATACATCGCAATATATATATATATATATATATATATATATATATATATATATATAATATTAACTCTACAGAATTGTATATATTATATATAATTGTCACTACTTCATCACATATTTTGGACGCGTTCACGCTCGGAAATATGTTTCGTAGCCGTAAAGAATACAAAATTCTGACCTTGTTACAGTGACAATTCTTTGAAAACAAAATTAAATATTTCCGGTGAATTTGAAAAAATTGAACTAAAGAATTACCGTGCTATGTAGGTCCCTACAATTGTATTATTGGATTTTTACAATTTTATTTGTTACTAATGTGAATGTAAATCCGAATTTTAAAAATTTATATTTTTGTATATATGTTGAAAATAAATTTTACATTTATTACACGTAAGTTCAAATAGCGGAAGAAAATATTTCTAAGTTTTTAAACAGTATCTGTGCTCCATACATACCATTATTATTTATCAAATCTCCGTGAATTTTAATTTAAACATTAAATTTAATGTACATCACATTAATTTTGGTTTAGTTTTTCAAGGTACATTAATTTTAATGTATTCCTACAATAAATCTACATTGATTTTAATTTTAACATTAAATTTAATGCATAAACACATTAATCTCGTTTTAACGGACACGGTACATTAAATTTAATGTACTGCAGCACATTAAATTTAATGTACTGCAGCACATTAAATCTACATTGATTTTAATTTAAACATTAAATGTAATGTACATGTACATTAATACCCTTTTAATGTACACGATACATTAAATTTAATGTGAAAAAGTGCATTAAACTGCATTAAATTTAATGTAATTTCTGACAGTGTAGCGGAGACCAAAGGAAATAGAAAACTAATACGGGAGTGTCTGTGCCATTCTGTAGCTGTAGTTAGAATTATTTACTCTCTTTTTAAATGAATTTAAAAATGAAGCGAGCAACCATAATACCATATGAGCGGCCATGGTTTATTGTAACTTGATTTCCGTAATCCCTCCTCTCTGATTTCCTTGAGAATGAAGCTGAAGCACAGGTCATATCGCACGAATGCTTTTTTTTTCCAAGAACCTAAAATTATTCTTAACTTTTGGTAGGGGTTTCAGATTTTTCGTAAGGTTTTTGATTTTGGTGTTTATTCGCCCGTAAGAACCAATGTTATTTTTTCCGCTTTGTACAGCCCTGATTTTTGGAAATTGAACGCGGGGATAATTTTTTTCCAAGAGCCTAAAATTATTATGAACTTTTGGCAGGGGTTTCAGATTTTTCCCAAGGTTTTTTGATTTTGGTATGTATTCGCTTGTAAGAACCAATGTTAATTGTTTCGCTTTGTTCAGCGCTGATTTTTGAAATTCGAACACGGAGATAATTTTTTTCCAAGAGCCTAAAATTGTTCTTAAATTTTGGGAAGGGTTTCAGATTTTGCAATTGATTTTGAGATTGATTCTGGGTGTTCACGATGTTCGGAAATACAGAGGAGCCTAGAATTCGGGAATATAGCATTTAATTAGCTTAAAAGTTTGAATATGGTTTGGTTGAGATTGGTTCCTGGGCGCTGCTAGCTTTAGATGGCTAGCAGTTTCACTGAACACGGATTTACAACAGATATTCGAGATCATATTGTTGAGGTGATTCCAAGACTTTTCCTCCGTAAAGCGCAAAGGTTGAGAGTATTAACCACGCTATATATTGCTTTAAAGTTTTCAAATTTACAGAAAGGCAAATTTGTTCGCCTGTTTTAATTCTACTTTAATTCTACTTTTATAGGATTTTCACGTTTCCAGGTGATATATATATATATATATATATATATATATATATATATATATGCATATTTATATATATAATTATTTCATATACAGTTATATAATGATATTTAAATAATAAATTTAATAATTATACATATCTATATAATTATTTCACATACAATATGTGAAATAATTCAATATGTTGCTTATTATTATGATAATTGACAATGTAAGAAAGGAATTGACTTTTGTCGTTCAATATCATCTGTATTTTTTCAGTTGCAAGAATTTCGATCTGTGGTGGGATCTGTGCTGCCACGAATTCCAAAAAAGGAGTCTTCTGGAAGAACTGAATTTGAAGGACTTACTGATCTTTTAAAATATATTATTAGTGAAAGTGAAAATAAAAAATCGAAAGAGTAGACCAAGACAAAGAGTGAAATAACGAAATTAGGTCGTGTGCTAAATTATGATCTGTGCTGCCACGAATTCCAAAAAAGGAGTCTTCTGGAAGAACTGAATTTGAAGGACTTACTGATCTTTTAAAATATATTATTAGTGAAAGTGAAAATAAAAAATCGAAAGAGTAGACCAAGACAAAGAGTGAAATAACGAAATTAGGTCGTGTGCTAAATTCCCAAGCTTGTAATTTAGTTTCGTCTGAAAGTTGGTTTCTTTTTCAGTTATTCAGCGCAGAAATTTTTATACAAATACTTTTGCGAAAAGTCTTGTAACGCACATTTTTGTAAATTGTTTGAATAATTCATGTTATTGAGATTTTTCTTTTTTACAATTATTAAAACACTTATCTTCAATCAGTACTAAGTATTATCAGTGCATACATTTTTATTGAAGCAAAATGTTTTTCACGAAAATACATTATATCTTTTACACATGTACGGTGATTTGTACTAATGTTCGAATTCTTGTTGTTCATTTAATTTTTTAGCATATCTTTCATTATTTGTAGTTTTTGTAGTACTCTAGTTTCTATATTATATGTTAGTTGAGTACATACTAAAGATAAGTTGAAATGTTTGAAAATGAGATAAACTTAAGTATTTATAGATGTGTGAATTCTATAATAAACGTTTTTTCGTGTACATACGACAATATTGCAACTGTTAATAATTACATTTTATAGCAGTGGAGTCAAGGTCTTCTACGGGTCGCTGTGGCACGGTTCGTAGCATCGTACCATGCCTACTCTGCGCAACTAGCGTTGGGAAAGGGTACTAGTAGTTGTAACCCCGTAGTTTTACAGTAGTGATGGCGTTGTCTTGTGGCGGTGTAATGAACCTCGTGGAGGGGCGATTTCCTCGTGGCACCCGTGCCACGGACTCCGGCTCGTGGCATCGACCTTGACAACACTGTTCTAAAAGATTCTATTAATAGAAAATTTTGAGTACCTATTTTTAATTATTTTCAAAAGGAAAAATATTATTATGCCAATTGTTTCATTGCGTCATTTTTTTTTCAGAACATGAAGTCTGTATTATTCGCTCACGTTTTCGTGAACCCTGGAAGACATACTCCCACTCCTTTACCAACATTAATTGAATTCAGATTAAATTGTAGCGAGGAGAGTTGTTGACATACTCTGATATCCAGAAATGTTCGCTTCTGTTTTCTGTTGGTTTTTTTTTCCATTAATAAACGAGATACAGATGTGATATTAGTTCTGTCGACCAAACTAATTAACTCTCCACTCCTCTCGCATCTTGTGAAATGAGGGCTCATGAAAAAGTGCACGGAAATATTAGTGTTTATATAAGTTTTCTCGTAAGAGCCTTCCGTAAATGTTTCAACATAAGAGTTTCGACACTGCCGCCCTCAGCGAAATGAAACGCGAAAGTGTACTGAGGATACCACGCGGTATGTTTAAATGTAGGTATTGAAAAGGAACTGGTTTTTTCGCTATCATATTACGTACAATCATCGTTATAAAAAAAAGCTACATGCCGAAGGACCATACTGATCCACTGGAAACTCGGTGGGTATTTTACACAACATTCGCTAAGCCAATGATTTCGTTTCCACGGTCGGCGCGGCCGCGGGGTAGGATGTAGGTGCCCACCGGTCTATACTCGTTTTCACGTTAAGAAGGCACAATGGGCTCTTATGGACACTGTTATTCTTACGGAAAAATTTCGTGCACTGTTGCCAAATCGATTGTTGCAAAATTAAGTTGAAAAAATATAATCTTGTAGAGAAAATTAGGAGGAACACGATAGTAATCATGAAAAATGTGTCACTTGGTTCATTTTTAAATAAAATAATGAAAACCTTGGATTTCTGCGGAACTGACCTAAGCACATTTATTCAAACCGTTGAAACACATCCAAATATTGGTGGAATTATTTTGCAAAAAATCGATACAATACTTTGTTTACTTCTACTGGAGTCAACGCTTTCATTTTATCAATACGTCGAAATGTGTACTTTTGAAAAAATGAATTATCAACGAAAATGTGTACATTTTTAATGTGTGCATTAGAATATATCGTCGCTGCCATATTTTCGTTCTTGAAGTCCAATTAAAAACTTCCAGCGACAAAGTTTTTGGAAAAATTATGAAGTTATTTTCTATTATCACCCGAAGGTCTTTGGATGCATTACTTCTGCGTATTTGCCGTTTGTTTTGAAGTCGAGCCGGGCCGTGGCGGTGGCCGGGCGCGACGTAACGCGACGACGTAAATATCGATGGGCGACGCCGCGACGCGACGAAATACAAGGCACAGAGGCGGAATTTTCTGACCTGTAGGGCTGAAAGAAAGGGTCTGTTTATTTGATGTCAGCAGGGGAAGAGACATACCAAAGCAATCCCCAAATAATCCGTTAAGTTGTTTCATAAGTTTCATCTTCTTGGATGTGCTGGTCAGTCGATCTTTGCTGGTGGATGTGAGTGGAAGTTGTGAATGTGCAGTGGTGTAGAAAAGGAGATAAATAATTTAGTCGGTGATCAATTGTGGAGTGTTTTAATATTAAGAGATAAAAATGGATTGTAGGAAAAAGGGGGAAAGAATGAAAAGTGGTGAAAGAAAAACAATTTTAAAAGTATTCGAGTACTTAAAAAGAAATCATCCAAAGCGCAGTCAATCTTTCGTTGTGAATGAACTTTGCAAAACAACAGCCTTTAGCAGGCGTTCGTTCTATAGAATAAAAAAGGAAAATGAGAAAGGAGAAATAGCAACCCCGAAAAAAACAAGGGCTACTGGACTGAAGTATAGAACAAGTAGGGAAGTGAAGTATGATGATTTTGTACGCAGCGCGATACGTCGCAAATTCCAGGCATTTCTTTTTAAAATTGTCCCTGCAACAATCGAATGTGTAATGAAAGAAGTTAATGATGATAAAGATTTACCAAATTTCAAATATTCTACATTTTATTGCCTATTGAAAGAAATGGGTTTTGAATTTGAAAAGCGAGGGAAAAAGGCTCTACTGATAGAAAGAAATGACATAATATTGTGGCGACATTCATACTTACGCAAAATGCGACAGTATAGAAATGAGGAAAGGAATATAGATGAAAGTTGGATAAATGTTGGGCATACTGTGTCGAAAGTTTGGAAGGACAAAACTGTAAAAACACCGAAGGATGCATTTTTTGCTGGATTGTTCACAAGTCTTAAGGGCCCTACAGCTCAGGGACCGCGATTTGTATTGCAACACGCTGGTGGCAAGATGGGATTTATAGAGGTAGCGAAACATGTTTTCTTGGCGAAGAAGAATTCGGGTGACTATCGAGACGAAATGGATAGTGTTAGATTTGAACGGTGGTTCAAAGAACAATTATTACCTAACATAGAGCCAGGAACTGTCGTTGTTATGAAAAAAAATCAGAAAATAAAGTCATTCCCAACTCCAATTCTATTAAGGAAGAAATTAAGAATTGGCTGACATCGAAAAAAATTGTATTTGCAGAAGATTCTCTCAAAGAGAATTGCTCGATGTCGTGCATTCTGTGCGCGGACAATTCAGTGATAATAATGTGCACTTAATTGCACAGGAGTTTGGGCACCTGTTTGCAGATTACCTCCATATCATTGTGAACTTAACCCAATTGAATTGGTGTGGAGTCAGGTGAAAGGGCATGTTGCTCGAAATAACTCTAATTTTAAGGTCAAACACAAACAGAAGTGAAGATTTTGATTCATAAAGCGTTTGAATCAGTCTCCCAGGAACAATAGCATGTTGAAGAGGTGGAAAATAATATGTGGCAAGCAGATGAACTTCAGGATGACATCCAACCTCTAACCATTCGGTTGACAAACAGTTCTTCCAGAAATGATGACGAAAATTCTGCTGGTGATAGCAGTGAAGACACATCCGAAGCCTCGATGGAGGGTATCGAGCCATTATCCAATTAAGGTAAAAGCAACTCTCTGAAATAAATGTAAAATCGATGGCTTATTGCGTAAATTAATTAACCAATATTTGACAGCGCAATCAACAATTTAGGGATATTTTTCATTTTAAAAGAGAATATATGAAAACGGGTCCCTGTGTATTAGATATGTCTTATAATAATAATAATAATAATTACTAATATCATATTATTAATAATAATAACAACAATAACAATAAGCTGGTGCCGTGGCGCAGACACTTGAGGCAGCCGTCGTCTGCGCCGAGGAGGCTGCAGGTTCGAGTCCTGCGTACGCGTGATTGTATTTATGATTGTCTCTTCACCCTCATCATCATCCTATCACCACATCATCCTATCTACAGCTGAAAAACTGATCCTCAAAATTACACACGTTATCCTCATAGCTTGGTCAGGAATGGCCGTTACGTCAATAATAATAATAATAATATTTATATTATAATAATAATAATCTTTCGTCAGAAGATTTATGAGTTTCTAAAAAATTTGTGTTAAAGAACTATTTACTTTTAATTTGTAAATTAATTTAAGTGTCAAAATTTATATTTGTAGAATTGTTTACTCCCTGATTAGTTTAATTAAAATTATTGTACTACGGAAGTCATGCTTTGATAGAAATATCTGTATGACTCCTACAAATTGTACCAGGAAGCTGTGAAAAACAATAATAATAAATCCACCTAGGGAGTATACGACCTTGCAGTTGGTGGTGGAGCTTGAGCACCCCCATGAGCCTTAAAGCTAGGTCAGTGGTAGCTTAGCTACCGGTAGGGCCTCCCTTGCTAAATAGGTTGAAGGTGAGGGGTCTGACGAAGAAGTACTCCATTTTGAGGAGAGTGGGAAGTAAGTAGAGAGGGAAGGGTCATGAACCTTTGGACTTCCTGTTGTCGGCCCATAGAGGGTACAGGAGAGACTCTGGGTTGGCACACCAGGCCACTGATTAGAGTGGAGGCCCGAACCTTGTATTAGCCAGCGAAAGACGCTGCCTTCAGCAGTCAGTGAAAATCCCGTAGGGTTTAGTAATGCCGACTGGCCATCGGAGGGACCCCTTGCTGGGCCCTGCGGGGGGATGCCCCGAGGCCGCTGTGGGTCGCAGTAACGGATGGCAGGAAACAACCCGAGGGTTAAGTGTGATCTGTGAACTCGAACTTGCGTCCTGCGAATCTTCAATTCAAACCATTGAGCAAGATGGATAGAACAAGAAACGTAATGAATCTTAACGTGCCTTGTTTTTCCAATGTCCCATACCTGCTCAGAAACCGAGCTAATGTCACCTTGTCGACGTCTGGCCATCCCACGGATGTTAGTCCCAGGGACCCAGAGCCGGCAGTAGCTCGAAGCCACCGTCATAGATGGACCCGGGATGAATTAAAGGAGGTGATGTGGTGCTTTTACCATAGTAAAAGCAAAACAAAAATACAAAAGCGAAAAATGGGGGCTCAGAAATAGAAGTTTTCAAGGTATGGAGAGAGCGGAACCCAGATATGAGACTTACCCTAGACTCAAAGAAGCTTGCCAGTCAACGACGATACATACTCAGCAGAGGAAAATTCACAGCAGAACAACTTGCTGACATTGAGAGAAATGCGGAGTATGTACTTCGCTCGAACTATCCACATGACGAACATGTAGAACTTGAAAATGATGACCCCGTGGAAGGTTCATGTCTTTCCAGTGAAACACACGTCAGTGGTGAAAATTCATCTGGCAATGAATTACACGATAAGGACATGATGCGAAATCTCCTTCGGCGCAAGATAGAAAAAGTTAGTCAACTTCCGTTTGAATCTCGCGAACCGTTGAGGAGAATATACGAAAATGCCAAAGCTAAAAGAGTGATAGAAACAGTGAATTCTGTCTTAAATGAGGTGGTAGAGACCCCAGGCAGAGATCTAGATATTATTGAAACAAATATGCAACTGGATATCTAGTATCTTAGATAATTTTGGGGCCAGCCAAGAACGACGACGGCCGACAGCAAAACAGAGTAAACAGCACTGTACCCCCATGGATGAAGAGAATTACGAAACGGATAGCCGACACCCGGCGCGAAATATCACTCTTAGCTGAGGCATCTTCTAAAAAACGCACACCTCTAAAGTTCAACGAAAAATATTCAATATTGAACAAAAATACCAAATTGAAAATGATACCAGCAGGCTAATGGTAGTTGAGAAGCTAAAAGAGAAAATTCCAGCGTGGGCTCAACGAATAAGACGTTACAAACGCAGAATAGATTTCCGTGTGCAGAACCGGTTGTTTGAAACAGACGCGAAGAAATTATATCGTAATCTGACTCAGAAACCGAATGGCAATGCTGTCACTCATTCAAAAGATGATGTCGAGGCATTTTGGGCAGCAATCTGGGAAGAGAGTAGATCCTACAACAAAGACGCATCTTGGCTTCAATCTGAAGTTAATGCTGCAAATGAACTTGTGGAAACAGTGGAAGATGTTCACGAATTCTCGGAAGAGGACCTCTTCCAAGCAACTAAGAACATGGGAAACTGGAAATCCCCCGGGATTGATAAGATCCAGATTTATTGGATTAAGAAACTAACAGCATTACATCCGCAACTAGGAAAGGCTATTAATACAATTTTAGAAAATCCAAAGGAACTCCCGGAATGGCTCACACGCGGCATCACGTATCTGTTACCCAAAGAGGGAGACAGCTTTTTGGCGAAGAACTACAGGGCAATCACTTGTCTGCCAGTACTGTACAAAGTTATAACGTCAGCCATAGCATAGAATTTTGTCATCTCATAAAATACGTTAGGCACTATATCTACCAAAAGTTTAAAGAAAAAATTTGGAGCCGTTTTTGAGAAAATCTTGTTTTTGTATTTTTTTTAAATTGCACATATTGCACGCAACATTGCTCGAAAACTACTAAAATTTTCAAAAAAAGTGTACATGACCTTAAGGCTAAATGTTCCGACACTAGTTCAATTCGTCGCCACCACATGGCAGCACCAAATATATTAAAATTTACTTTACCAATAACGTCTGAACAAATGGTCCGATTTTCGATCTATAAACGGCATTTGACTCCTTTTTGTAATAGAATTTACGCTATGAAGCCCTTTTCCCAAAAAACTAGCAGAAACTCGTTTTCTAAAAATTTTCTCGTACTTCCGGGAACAATTTCAAAAATGTGGGCTTATAACGCGATGGCGACAAGCTTCCAGAATCCAACGCCGTATCAAACATGCAAATCGGATAAATAGGAGCGTCGTAAAGTCAAATTTCGAAAAACACCTCACACCACTCCGCCTTCCACACCGCCCCCGTCATCTGCCCGGTGGGGGAGGGGCCGCTTCCTCAATGCGGAGACCACCGGCACTGCTAATCTCGGGGGCTGCAGCGGACGGGCAGGCAAGGCAGGCAATCCATTATGCTTTCGTCACTTAGCATCGCAATATATTTTTCCCCGCAAATGAAACTAGAGCAAACGCAATTTGAGAAAATGGCGTTTAAGCATTTGTGCAAATTCGGAATTTTCAGTTCGTTTTCACAGAAAACATCTGTTGTCCAGGAATTTCAAGACATAATGTAAAGCACGTATACTCCTAAATGTAATAATGTGAACAAATGGCCGTTAATGAAAATATTTACGAAATGAAAGGCTAATGAAAGAATTAATTTGTTGTAATTTTTGAAAAAACAAAAGAATAGAGCAATATGGCGTTTATGTCATCTCATAGAGTACATTAGGCACTATCCTTTCCAAAAGAAAAAAATTGGAGCAGTTTTTGAGAGTCTTGTTTTTGTATTTTTTTTTTAAATTGCACATATTGCACACAATATTTCGCGAAAACTATAAGCTTAAAAAATGTACATGACCTTATTGAAAGAACTAAGTATGGAGAACAAATATAATTTTTAGGAAAAAATTTCTATCTTAAATTTGCAGTTGTAGGAAGACGCCGAAAAAATTTCGGACTTTTGCAATTTTCCAAAAATTAGAGTCAATGATGAAAATGAGATCTACGCCACCTTTATAAGTATATTTTAGTTTATTCTTACAATTAATTTAAGGAAAACATTTGGAGTCATTTTTGATTGATTGGTAGTGACTTCGGGCACGTCAACTACTGAGGTCTTTAGTACCGCAAGTGTAGGGCATGTTTATTTAATCGGGAGGTGGAGGTGATGTTCCCCGCTGGATGGCGAGATCCGGTGCTGACCTTCCGTCTACTAGCGGAGTTTTCCCCAACCAGGTATCTGCCACCAGCGGGGCACCACCTCAGCCGGAACAAGCTCTAAATCACCGAACGATCTACCTGTCGGCTTGCGGGGCTCTTTCTCAACCAGGTATCTCCCACCAGCAACTCGGAATGTTCCTTTAAAAAAGTGCTTCAATTTTCGCATTTACAGTAACGTTTCCACACCATTTTCTTAACAGCGGCTCAAGGTTTATTAATGAAAATTGCCATATAGGAGGATGTTTTACTCTTCATTATTATTCTAAAAGTAATATTACGAATCTACTACTAGGAAACCGAATAATGAGAAAACTTTAAGAAATGTATTGTGGGTGGCGATATATAACAGCTGGGAAGAAGATGGGGCAAGATGGTAAAGCTGGCACAGAACAAGGAAATTAGAATACTTTACTACGAGTAAGTCGGTGAAATTCTGTTGCACCACTTTTTCAAATTTGTCCGAAAGTACGAAAACATTTTAAAAAATTATCTTCAGCTACTTTACTTGGAAAATGGGATTAACCAGGTGAATTCTATTAAGGAGACAAGCCGTTTTGAGATCAACTAGTGGTGCTACAGAATGGCACAGACTTTCCCGTATTAGTTTTCAATTTCCTTGAGTTTGGGCTAGCTATTCGGAATTGCTACACTGTCGTACCAGCTGCCATCTATCGTCGCCCAAAGTACATATTTTGATATTTTCTTAAGTTTTCGAATTCCTGATGGTAGAACGGAAATATCAATTGTAGAATATTAAAGAACAGTAAAACCTCGATCTATATGGGAATTTTCTTTGGAAAATTTATTAGCCATTTTTAAGAAAATGGCGTTTAAGTGCTACTAAAAATGCGAAATTTGAAGCTCTTTTTCACAGAAAATTTTTGTTTCCGAAAAACTTCCTTTGAAGTAATATGAAACACATTAACTCACAAATACAATAGTGTTTACAAATTGCTGGTAATGTGCACATAAGAAGTGTGAGAGATCTTTCACAAAAATTACATTTGTGAAACTTTTGAAAAAACAAAAAAATACCCCAAAATAAACTTCTCGCCATATTAAAGAGTGCAATTTGCACTATACGTTCGAAAAGCGTGAAGAAAAAAATTTGGAGCCATTTATAAGAAAATGTTTGAGCGTTTCTGAAAATGCTGAATTTTGAGCTAATTTTCATAGAAAACGGTTGAGTATTCGAGAAACTTTGTATGACATTATTTAAAACACATCTACTCATAAATGTAATAATGTAAACAAATCGCCGCCAATGTAAATATTACTTACGTGAGAGACAAGTTAAACAAATATTTTTGTAAATTTTGCAAATAAAAAAGAATAGAGCAGTATGGCGTTTATGTAATATCATAGACTATATTATGCACTATCCCTATCAAAAGTTCAAAGAAAAAATTGGAGCAATTTTTGAGAAAATCTGTTTTTTATAATTTTTTCAAATTGCACATGTTGCAAGCAACATTGCGCGAAAAATACTAAAATTTTCAAAAAACTGTACGTGATCGTAATCAAAGAACTCGCTTTGGAGAACAAATTTTATTTGAAGGAAAAATCTCTATCTGCAATTTTGTAGGTGTAGGAAGAGGCCGAAAAAGTTGAAACTTTTAGAATTTTCGAAAATTCAGAGTTAACAGTGAAATTGTGACCGATTCCATCTTAATAAGTGTGTTTTACTCTATTCTTACAAAAAATTTAAAGAAAAAATTTGAAGCTGTTTTTGAGAAAATTTCGAGAATGTTTGGGGGTTTTCATGTAAAGTACCGGTAAGTTTTATAGATTCCTTTTCAAAATCTCAAAGCTTTGACTCGAGCCGGATCAACAGGGGCTTCTTCATTTTGAAAAAAAAACAAAACAAAAAACATACATATGGTTTAGGCGCTAGTAGTGTTCACAGACGGACTGACACAGACAGAGAAACGTTTTGCTTTCAATTGGTTTTTCGGTATCAAGGACCTACAAAAGAGGTATTCTGGCTACACCACGTGTTAGGGAATTTTTTTCTTAATTTAGCAACTAGATTTATTTCCTTTTCGTTATCAGGGCCCTGCAATGAATTTTTTTCTTCCGAAAATCCGCCGTTTTTTCGCACAGCATTACATAACTTTCCCTATACTACGTAAACAATTCCGTATATACGTACGCATACGGGAAAGTAAAAATCGAAGCCGTAGGATAAAAGAGCTCGTGCGTAATCTCTGCTCATTCTTTCGATAGTGGAATGATAACGGAAGATCTTAGAAGGAACAGATATCTGAAATAATATGTGAGGAGATGGAACTAATTGTGTGAATATCACTAATATTCCATTTTCTTTTTGAAATCGGTTCCAAACCGTAATCGATATTTTGAGTAATACTTCAAACAATTTTTTGATCATATTTGAAAGAAGACGGGAGTATGTGAACAAGATAGTGTTATACTACTATTCAAATTATCTATCTATACCAGTGGCGTAGCGTTAGGGGACGCTGAGATGCTCAGCATCCCCATATATAAGAACCTTAAATACTGTATTGATAATCTTACAAGTGGTCTGTTGAGCGAAACACGTTTTGTATTAATTTAAAATTGATTTCCTATGATTGAATTCGGCGGGCTGTTGAAGCTGGCCTCTGATTGCTTGGAAGCTAAAATACTTCAGCGTCTGCCGCCAGATTGCGACGAGCAATGACGCATGCGCAGATGGCGAGGTCCCCCTCTCCCCTCTTCACCCCTGGCCCAGAGAAACCCGACTGCTTTACGCTAGCGTCTACTGCGGAAAGAAGCTCGTTTGTGCACGAGAGCGCAGCACACTTCAGGCGTTCAGTAAATTATCTTTCTCTCTCTCACTCGGGAGTCCCCGCTTGATCATGGGTACAAACTGTAGAAATAGTGCCTGACTACTATTTCTTAATTAATATCCAAGAAATTGTATTATCTCTTAAATAGATGATTACATATTATTTAAGTCTGCAATGTATAAATTAACAAATGGTCTTATTGCCATTCGCGTATAAGAATTAAAGCTGAGCCATTGTATAATTTGCTTTCAAGACATCGGCAGCCCTGACTGCTGTGAGGATTTTGTGGGAAGCGCCTACACCGTCGCAAGCAATCGAGATCGTGGAAGTATACTGCGATTTTTGTAGGAAGAGCTCTCAAGATAACTCAAATCCCATCTTCGCGATGGAATATGTCACGGCATTTCGCGTCTTTTCTCGGTCTTGCCGGTAGAAATCGCATGATCGCAAGCACTGCTTCATACGGTCGCGATCGTGCGAAATCTAGCGGAACGACTGTGAATGATACGAAATGCCGTAAATCGCGAAGATGGGATTTGAGTTATCTTGAGAGCTCTTCCTACAAAAATCGCAGTATAGTCCCAGTGTATCTGCCTTGTGTTGCGTTCGCCTGTGAGACGAAGTAGTTGATAGTGACATTTTGTGTGTTATTGTTGAGCATCCCCAAACGTGTGAGTCACGCTACGCCACTGATCTATACTACTATCAAAATGAAACTAGAACTAATTGCTATTAAATATGATATGAGACTGTTAACCCTGTTACAGCTTCACTAGTTTCATTTATGGGGAAAAAATATATTGAGATGAAAAATGACGATAGCATGACTGCCTGGCTTGCCAGCCTCGAGCGCGGCAGCTGCGCGCAAGCAAGCGAGCCTGGTCTACCCAGAGGCTCCCTGCCGGTGGCCGCGCAGGGAGCGCGTGGGCGCACGGGCGGATGGCATGACGGCGCGGCGTGGAAGGGGGAGAGTGTGAGGTGCTTTTCCAAATTTGACTTTACGACGCTCCTATTCATCCGATTTGCATGATTGACACGGCGTTGGATTCTGGAAGCTTGTCGCCATCGCCCTATAAGCTCACATTTTTTAAATTGTTCCCGGAAGTACGAGAAACAATTTCAAAATCGAGTTTCTGCAAGTTTTTCTGGAAAAAGGGTTTCGTAGCGTAAATTCTATTTCAAAAAGGGGTCAAATGCCGTTTACAGATCGAAAATCGGACCATTTGTTCAGACGTTATCGGTAAAGTAAATTCCTTCTGATAGTGCTGCGATCTATTGAATTTTCCTACAAGTTTTTTTCGGTACATTTAGCCTTAATGAAAGAACTCACTTTGGACAACAAATTTTATTTAAAAGAAAAATCTCTATCTTCAATTGTGTAGTTCCAGAAAGAAGCAGAAAAAAATTTAAACGTTTGCAATTTTCGAAAATTTAGAGTTATCGGTGAAAATCGGACCTGTGCCACCTTCATACGTGTATTTTATTCTATTCTTACAAGAAATTTAAAGAAAAAATTTGGAGCCATTTTTGAGAAAAGTTTGAAAATGTCGGGTGGGGCCTCATGTAAAGTACCCCCAAATTTTACAGAATCTTTATCAAAATCTCAAAGCTTCGATCGACCAGGGAATATCCATTTTGGAAGAAATCGTTCGTATGGTTTAGGCGCTAGTAGTGTTCACAGATGGACGTTTTCCTTTCAATTGGTGTTTCGGTATAAGAACCCACAAAACAGAGATTCAGGCTACACCACGTGTTAGGGGATTTTTTCTTAATTTAGCAACTGGTTTTATCTACTTTTTCGTTATCACTGCCCGGCAATTTTTTTCCGCCGAAAATTAGGCATTTTCACTTTCCCGTATTCGTGCGTATACACGGAGTGATACGTACTATAGGGAAAGTTATGTAATGCTGCGCGAAACTAGTGGTGCCACAGAATGGCACAGACTTTCCCGTATTAGTTTTCTATTTACTTGGGTTTTCGCTAGCTATATGGAATTGCCACATCCTCTTTCTTGCCAGCTGCAATCTATCACCGCCAAAAATACATTTTTTGTATACCAGTATTATAAACAACCCTTTTACATTAACAAAATCTATCATAGTATGGCATATTATTTCTCGAATCATTACGTCATCGCTATTTCTGTACGAAATATGAGCCATCACTCACGTAATAGTCACGGCCCCTATATATTTTCAGTTATGGAGTTTAAGTTTAAGGAAGGCAGTGGTACCATATAAATAGATTGCAGTGTTCGCAGTAAAATCAAATACGTTATGAAAAAACTTACTTTTAAAAAATGATTTATTAATTTATTTCTCTTTTAAAATTATATTTTATTTGTATTTGGTAATATAACAAGAACAACAAAAAACATCAAATTAATTGTGAACACGTACACTAAGTGTACAATTTGATAAATTGGTCAGTGATACTCCAGAACATGCATTTATATCTAAAATGCTTGTTTTTTCTTTGCTTTCTGCACTAACCAATATCTTGTTAGCTATTTGAATCTTGTTATTCACCGACTCTTCGATGTATGACTTGGCTACACTTGTAGTCCGTCATCCTCCATGACGTTTAAGTGTAGTGGTATCACCACCATTATCTGTGAGAGACGTCGTTCTGATGTTCTCCTAAATGAATGACCAGAGTACTTTTATGCATTTGGTAATTTTAAAAAAATTGCAATATTTTTTGGTATTTTCGCAAATGTATTCATACCAATTGGATTGCAGCTCCATTTGCGATGATTGTAAAACAAAAATGTTTTTTGTGTTTAACATGTAAGGGTCTTAAGGAAATGTATTTTTTACAGACTTCAACATAATTAAATTCTTCACTGGAAACGATAGCAAATATTCCGGGCTTGTCATTTTTTGTCGCTTTAATGTTCACTATCAAAACAGAACCTTCTTCCGAACAGTAGCTTTGCATAATAAAATTGCATATTTTTTATCTATGGGTCATTCCATATTAAATCAACACAGTTTTAATTAAAATTTTACCTCACCATTTTAGATTCAGATAAAATTTGACACATAGGTAGTATGCATGGAGAATAAGAAAATTACAAATTTTGAGTAAAATATTTCCACCCGTTTCTGAAATACAGCCATGTAAAATTTTGCAAAATTGGCTTCCCGAAAATTTTTAAATTGATGTAGAACCTCACCAAATTAAGATAGAGAGCTGGAACAGGTGTCATTTTGCAGCTTTCTTTATGGCCTTTTATATGATATACAACTCAATAGGGGTTGCGATCAAAAAGTGTTCAAATTTGAATTTAAAATTTTGATTTTGATTTTTTTCAAAATGCTCATCTTCAAAAAAATTGAAAAAATTCTATAATAATCCTTGTATATATCCAAACAGATGGTGCAAGTTTAAAAATGGGACTGCAATGGGTTCATACGGTAATCTTTATTGAAAATGCACAATATTTACTCACTCTAGATTTTACTGAGTTAAAATGTATTTTATTTCAAATTATAAGACCTAATATATACAAATTATAATTTAGTGTTTTTGTTGGCGAGTGTGTTGTATTTTATTGTTATGAATTTTCTTCTTCTTCTTATTATTATTATTATACCGCAGAATATCATGCAATTGCATATTTTTACTGACTGTGCATATCGAAAGGAAATGTATATAACTTTACCTATCACCAAAAATAAGACAAACCATGGTCCCCTTGCAGTTGATGAACCAGATACGTGGGAACCTAAACATTTAAGTGAAATGAATCGTTGAGGAATGAACACCAACTTTGAGCAGCGTCAGCTGGTTATTTACCATCATGCAAAGGATTAATGATGCCCAAAAGTTTGCAAAATGCCATTAATGAAAAAAGCACAGTGAGTGACAATCTCATGGTCCATCAATGAATAGGCGTTTGAACTGCAACCCGGAGGAGAACGTCCGAAGACTTTCTGATCCAGAAGAGAATCTTGTTGTGAAAATAATAAAGAAAGACCCTCGTATTAATGCACCAAAAGTTACTTCACAGTTATAAATTGGAATTGGCAAGAAACTAAATCCCGAAACCGTGCGAAAGATACTAAGGAAGTTCAATTTCCCTAGCTGCGTTGTCAGAAGAAAGCCACTTCTAAGTTGAAAGAGAAATACCCGAAAAGATCTGACTTCGATCCTCTTCTCCACAAAAACCTAGAATACATGCACTAAAATATACCGCATACATTAAAATACGCATTTAAACTAAAAAATTGAACACATGTAAAATAAAAATAGGGTAGATTTGTTTTATTTTTGGTGATAGATAAAGTTATATACATTTCCTTTCGATGTGCACAGTCAAAACATTTGCCATTGCATGAAGTTCCGCGGTCTAATAAAAATAATAATAATAATAATAATAATAATAATAATAATAATAATAATAATAATAATGTTTGTTAAGAATGAAGCGATTCTCTCCCAAATGCTGTCTGTCGTGAATGACTTTAGCAATGACATCTGCATGAAGTTTGGTCTTGACAAATGTGCAAAAATCAATTTAAAAAGAGGCAAACTGACAACGTCAGAGAGCATTGAAGTTGATATGCACACTGTGATACAAGATCTTGAGCCAGGTAAAACTTACAAATATCTGGGCATTGAAGAATGTGAGACCATCTCGAACAACACAATGAAAGAGAGAATTCGCAAGGAGTATTACAGAAGAGTGAGACTTGTCCTGCCGTCTGCTCTCAACTCCAGGAATAAAATATCTGCAATTGGTAGTCTGGCGGTGCCTGTAATTGAGGACAATTCCGGACTAGTGGACTGGACTGAGCAAGAAATCCGCACCATGGATCGAAAAACCAGAAAACTGCTAACAATGCATCATGTCGCCCACCCTCGAGCTGATGTACATAGACTTTATGTGTCACGTAAGGAAGGAGGAAGAGGCCTCAGACAAATTGAAGCCTCTTGGCACAATGCAATAGTTGGAATGGGAAAATATGTAGTCAGTCGTCAAGATGACCCTCTAATGAGGCACGTCATGAAATCTGATCAAAGAATGGGAAACAGAGGCATAGTTAGTGTAGCAGAAAGCATTGCAAAGAAAACTATGCAAAACACGTCAAATAATACAGACACTGAACTTCTGGTACAACTAAACATGAAATGTGAGACACAAAAAATGTTAAAGAAGTCGTGGAGGGACAAACCCCTCCATGGGCAATATCTAAAAAGAATGGACAAGATGCAGATCAATAAAGATCAATCATTTATGTGGCTTAAAAGGGGGAGAATGAAGCCAGAATCGGAAGCAGTTCTAGTAACTGCTCAAGATCAGGCGTTGAGAACACGACATTATGATAAAGCGGTTCTCAAAATTTCCCAAGATCAAATGCCGAATTTGCCAGGAGCAAGTAGAAACCATTGATCATATTGTCTCAGCTTGTCCAATTCTGGCAAAGACCGAATACTTAAAAAGACACGACAGGGTGTGTAGTTACCTCCACTGGCAGATCTGTACCGCCCTCGAAGTTCCAAACACATGCCCCAAGTGGTACGAACACTCACCAAAACCGGTGACATCGGTTGGATTGTGTACAATATTGTACGACCAACAAATTCAAACGGATCGCACTATTGCAGCAAACAAACCGGATATTGTTATCCGGGATTTAGAGAAAAATCCTGTCTACATGTGGATGTTGCTGTGCCTTGCGATCAAAATGTCGTTACCAAGGAGGCAGAGAAACGTCTTAAATACAAGAGTTTGGAAATCGAGATCAGCCGAATGTGGGGCGTAAAAGCACAGGTCGTCCCGATAGTTATCGGAGCTCTGGGATTTGTTCCGCAAAATTTGAGTAAGAACTTGTCTAAACTCCCAGGTAATTCAAAGGACTGGGAAGTGCGAGAAATAGCTTTATTTGGAACAGCCCACATTTTGCGCAAAGTATTGTAGAGGCACCGATAGTCCCTAGATCTACTCCTTAGGTAGCTGGTTGCAACCTGGAGTAGATTTTATATTCAGCCGACTCATAACATCTTTAGTCGTGATGTAATGGAATAATAATAATAACAATAACAATAAAACACAACACACTCACCAACAAAAAACACTAAATTATAATTTGTATGTATTAGGTCTTATAATTTGAAATAAAATGCATTTTAAATCAGTAAAATCTAGAGTAAGTAAATATTGTGCATTTTAAATAAAGATTACCATATGAACTCATTGCAGTCCCATTTTTAAACTTGCACCATCTGTTTGGATATATACAAGGATTATTATAGAATTTTTTCAATTTTTTTGAAGATGAGCATTTTGAAAAAACTCAAAATCAAAATTTTAAATTCAAATTTGAACACTTTTTGATCGCAACCCCTATTGAGTTGTATATCATATAAAAGGCCATAAAGAAAGCTGTAAAATGACACCTGTTCCAGCTCTCTATCTTAATTTGGTGAGGTTCTACATCAATTAAAAAATTTTCGGGAAGCCAATTTTGCAAAATTTTACATGGCTGTATTTCAGAAACGGGTGGAAATATTTAACTCAAAATTTGTAGTTTTATTATTCTCCATTCATACTATCTATGTGTCAAATTTCATTTGAATCTGAGATGGTGATGTAAAATGACTGTGTTGATTTAATATGGAATGACCCCTATCCATTTCCTTAACTTTGAGTACTCTTTCTCATAAATTTGCAAGACTTTTTCGGTATCATAGCATTTTCTGCTTTTGCAGCTTCTTCCACAATTTCTCTAGACAAATCCATTATCTTTGAATCGCGACTTTCAAACTAATTGCCATTTGTAAACAAATTAGTTGCTTAGGTAGCATTCATGACGTCAAAACATGAATTTGAAATCTACTACAACTACGAATTACAACTTAATTAATTTCGCTTCCTTAAATCTTTATAATACTGTTATACAAAAAATAGTGTATGAAACTAGTTTATAATGTTACTGTTTGGCACTCATAAGAAGAAATTACAGAACTCTCTTCTAACGTCCTTCGTTCGATAATATCTTCTGATTCGTGCAAAAAAAGGATAACGTTTTAAACTAATTGCATAATATGCTATTGTCATTTTCTTAAGTTTTCGGTTTCCTATTGGTAGAACGGAAATAATAATTTTAGAATATTAAAGAACACAAAACCCTAGTCATAATTTTTTTTTTCAAAAATTATGTGCCGTTTAAGAGAAAATGGCGTTTTAGCGCTACTAAAAGTGCGAAATTTGAAGCTCATTTTCACAGAAAATGTTTGAGTTTTCAAAATACTTTGAAGTTAGTTCAATCACTTACACTCACAAATATAATAAAGTTTACAAATTGCTGGTAATGTGCATATTAAAGATGTGAGAGATCTTTAAAAAAATTACAATTATGTAATTTTTGAAAAAACAAAAAAATAACTCAAAATAAACTTTACGCTATATTAAAGAGTGTAATCAGCACTATCCGTTAAAAAAGTTTCAAGAAAAAGATTCTAGCCATATATGAGGAAATGACGTTTGAGCGTTTCTGAAAATGCGAAATTTTGAGCTACTCTTCACAGAAAACGGTTGTGTTTTCGAGAAACTTTACTTGACATTATTTAAACCACATGTACTCCTAAATATAATAATGTAAAAAAAATCGCCGCTAAAGTAAATATTATCGACGCGAGAAACAGGAGAAAAAATTTACATTTTTGTGATTTTTGAAAACACCAACCTATAGAGCAATATGACTTTAATGTCATCTGATAGAGTACATTTACCACTATCCCTACCAAAGATTTAAAGAAAAAATTTGGAGCCGTTTTTGAAAAAATCTTAGTTTTGTAATTTTTTAAAATTGCACATATTGCACGAAAACTACTAAAATTTTGGAAAACATTTACATGACCTTTATGAAAGAACTCAATATGCAGAACAAATTTTATTTGAAGAAAAAATTCTCTATCTTCAATTTTGTAGTTGGAGAAAGTCGCCGAAAAAAATTCAGTTTCATAATTTTCGAAAATTCAGAGTAATTCGTGAAAATCGGACCTACGCCATGTTAATAAGTATATTTTACTCTATTCATACAAGAAATTTAAAGAAAAAATTTGGAGCCGTTTTTGAGAAAAGTTTGAAAATCCCCGGGGGGCTTCATATAAAGTACCCCAAATTTTGAAGAATCTTTTTCAAAATCTCAAAGCTTCGACTAGAACCAGATCGACCGGGGAATATCCATTTTGGAGGAAATCGTACGTATGGTTTAGGCGCTTGCAGTGTTCACAGACGGGTGGACGGACGGACGGACGGACGGAGACAGACGGACGTATTCCTTTCAATTGATTTTTTATGACAGCTAGCGGTGATACATCACAGCTGGCAAGAAAGAGTTTGTGGGAATTCCGAATAGCTAGCGAAGAGCCAAGGAAATAGAAAACTAATACGGGAAAGTCTGTGCCATTCTGTATCACCACTAGTTTCGTGCAGCATTACATAAATTTCCCTATACTACGTATTGTAATGCAACCACCCACGTCGGGTGCCGATTCCTTGGAATGAAACCGGAGGGGGGGTCACATCACTGGGAGGAAGCGCCGTCACGCTGAAGGTGTGACGGTCGTTCCCGGATAGCAGGAGGAACACACGCTAAATTTATTTGAGGGGCGCCAAGCGCGTGTCCACTTACCTGCTAACTTTTCGCCCGCGTTGAGCGTCTCAGGGGTGAGTGCCCTGGGTCGAAGGATTGCATTGGTTTGTTTATGGTAATAATGAACACTTTTCTCAGATTTTAGGCTTTTTCACCCGGCAAAATGGCGGGGACACATGTATTAAAAAGAACTGATCTTGCAGGCATTAAAACACTGTTCATGGCTATAAACAACTGATGGTGACGAGCACTTACAGAATGTTGATGGTGTGATGGCTACGTCACCGCGACGGGATTGCTCGCCGATAGTTGGGCTGACGCGGCCGGACCCTCAGGAGCGACGCTGGAGCGTTGGAACGCGGGCCTGACAGTCCCAGTGGCCCCGGGGATGAATGCTCCGGCGCGCGGGTTGTCGGCGTTGGGTGTCCGCGCAGCGATGACGTGGTGCAGGCGCGCGTCTCAGGTTGTCAAACGTCGCCTGGACCGCGTGTGACGTTGCAAGCCAAAATCTGGCTATGTGGAATAAATTCCGCGGCTGAATGAAGGCCGGGCGGATCTCGTGGCGGTCGGCACAATGCTTACCTCTCACCAGCTGCTATTGTTGTCTTTCGCCGCTGCTCTCTCTCGTAATTTTGCTAAGAGCCGATATTCGACCGCTCTCTACTATAACTTTTATGCTGATAACAGTTTCGACCGTCCTCTGCTGTGTCTCTCCACTCTCTCTGATCGACCGCCCTCTGCTGTGATTTTCCTCTCTCTGCTCGACCGCCCTCTGCTCTGTCTTTCCCCTCTCTCCTTTCTTTCGCACCATGCATGGGTTGCCACGTGCTTCCTGCCAAGCGTTTTCATAGGTCGGTTTGTTGAATTCCAGAATCTTCTATTTCTTTAGTAAACTGATTGGGTCAGATGATCATCGCCATGTCACGGCCTACGCCTCCTGGCTTGTTATTAGACGGCTTTGTTAAAAACGGAGAAACGCGCGCGCGGCTCTCTGCTGTTGACGGTGATATGTTTATTGGGCCTTGGGGATTATCGTACTGCGTGCTAGCGCACGTGTCCCTTATACAGTTGTTCCGGGAGTCAGTTACTTGTTGTAGGCACCAAGAGGGTTCGATTTATGGTTGAGGGTTCGGGGAGGCCTACGCAGCTGTGCGGAACTGATCAGGCGAGGCGAGGGGCCAGTTGTCCTTCCGAGCTTCTGTTAATGTGGCGTGACGCTGGGGTGGCGAAGTGCGATGGTCATACGACACATCGCAGTATACGGGAATGTAAAAATTTGGAAGGTGGTGGCGCAATTCTGGTATCAGATTCGCATTCAGAGCGTTGACATACTCGTATGTAGAGAAATGTGTGTTAAACCTTCCGTGTTAGATGATTTTTTACTTTCTCGCCTTACGAATACTTCGTAAGAAGAGAATGTTATGTAATCGTGCGCCGAAAAACGGGGAATTTTCACCAGAAAAACTCTTATAGCAGGGGTCTGGTAACGAAAAATTGGATAAAACCTATTGCTAAATGTAGAAAAAACCTCTCTCTCGTGGTTTAGTCAGAATCCACGTTTTGTTGCTTCTTGATACTGCAAAATCGATTGACAGCATAACGTACGACTGTCCGTCTGTGGTCAACGCTAGCGTCTAAACCGAGTAGCCGATTTTCTTGAAAATTGATATTCTCCGATCGTTTTTACTCGTCTCAAGACCTCTGGAATTTGAAACCGATATTTTAGTATTTGAGGGTACTTTATATGAAGCCCATTTTGAGATTTGCGTTAAAAGAAAGAGATTTGAGTTAAAAGAAAATGGCTCCAAATTTTTTGATTATATTTTGTTGACTAGTGCGAAGAACGTTTAAGGGAATGATTTAGGTTTCATTTTCGTTGATATGCCCAATTTTTCGAAAATTGCAAAAAACTATTTAAAACCTGCAAAATTGAAGATAGAGATTTTTGCCTCAGGCAAAGTCGGTGGTACAAAATTTGCACTTTAAATAAGGTCATGTACCATATTTTGGAAATACGAGTAGTTTTTGCGTAAATTGCGATTCAAATTTACAAAATAAATTTCTCAAAAACCGCTCCAAATTTTTCTTTAAATTTTCTTCACTTATGTAATGAGCGACGATAAAAAAATGGTCTTATTCCTACTTCTTGGAAAAACTTGCTTTTTTTGAAAATTGCAGAAAAATATTTGTAAACTTCAAAATTGTATATAGCGGTTTTTACCTCAGACTAAGTCTCTTGTACACAACTAGCTCTTCAAAAAAGGTGATGTAGAATTTTTGAAAAAACAAGTCGTTTTTGCGTAATCTTCGCTTCAAATTTACAACAAAAAAATTCTCAAAAACCGCTCCAAATTTTTTCTTTGAATTTTCTGCACGTGTGTAATAAGGGGCGGAAAATAAATAAATAAACTAGTGGTGCTATGGAATGGCACATACTTTCTCGCAGTAGTTATTTTTCAAATGCCGATCTTCGGATAAATTATTTGGAGTCACTCCTGCCGCTGCCTTTCTAGGTCACCGCTGCCTTTCTTGGTCATGTTTGAAAGACATGTTTTTCGCATGTTGACAACTACCGGCTTCCTAATGATAGAACTGATACAATTACGTTTTGACTATAATATAAGTAGTTAGACCGCATGTCATTCCCGTGGCGCAGCTGGTTAAAGCGCCTTGGGGTTGAGATCTTCAGTAAGGAAGATGCCGAGTTCGATCCCCAGAGGGGAGATTTTAATTTGATGAATGTGATATTGCAGGAAAAAACCTTAAAGAGTGTAGATACTTTATTGAAAATCATTTGAAGTACTTCTACTCACGAATAGAATCATTGCAGATAAATAGACAGGACTCGTCTGTGTTTTTCCAAACTGCATCTTTTAAACAATTTAAGGCTCTGTTATTCGATTTCTGAAGCGTATGTCATGTCAAATCAAGCGTTGTCTAGTATATATCTGTACGAACCAATTTAAGTAAAATTATTAAGGTCCGATTAAATTAAGAAGGTGATTGACATTTGTGAGTGGAGGGGAGCGACGTTGCCAGGTCGCAAACCACTGAGCACGTGTTACCGGGACACGAAAACAAACACTTCAAAAAATACGTGTTAAAGTGTAAAAAATACGACAAAAGCCTAACCTCAACGCAACTCATCACAACACAGTACACATTGCGCGCGCAGCACAGGCAGAAACGCGGGCGGCGCGGCGACAGGGAAGTCGCTGTGCGATGCTCAAATGTTCCCCGTGTTCGGCAGAGGCAACTGAGCGACCTGACACGTCTCGTTTTGTCTCTCTGGTTGGCAGCTGCCATGGGAACGGGAAAGGCGTCCTGACGTCACACAGAACTGTCAATCACCTTCTTAATTTAATCGGACCTTAGTATTTTAACGTTAAATTGTAGTACAATATAACCAGAACGCATGAGATGAACTCACTAATCCCTAACGTGGTAATTAGAATCGAAACAGGAAAATATTGAATAATAACTGTTTGATGTTGGAAAAGTAAAGTGTTTTCTAACTTCCGTTAGAACTCTATCTGCGATCCAGACCTCTTGACACATATGTAGAAAAAGTCTTTTATTGTTTCTAAATTTCCATGAGCAAAGAAAACTAACCCGTAATTACATAATATTTCTTTTGTTTTTCTTCGTGTGTCGAAATGTTCATTAGAAGTTTTGTCAGAATTCGTTATTTGCTCATTGAGTACATGTGTCGTGGCTTTGATAAGCATGAAGCATGTTTGTCAGGATTATTTTTGCTCCGTTCTGGGAAAGTTAAAAAATTTTTTTTCAATAATTTGGTTAGTCTTTTGTAAAATTTTTGTGAGATTTCTAAAACTATTAGGCCTCCATTGAGAACTCTGATAATATTTCGATTTCTCCAAATTTTGCTCGCAACACGTTCTTTGCTTTTGATTTAATTTTGTGATAATTTTTGAAGACGTTTTTCTCGATTTTTTTTTCAAGAAATATAGAAATTTTTGTTTGTGCCTCACAGCTCTCAAAATATTTAGGATTTTCGAAATTCATCCGGTCAACTTCACCCAGCTGTTGTTTTTAGAACGAAACGATAATATCGAGCGAGTGAAGTTGGGGGTCTGTGATCCTCTTCAAAATACTGTTACACAGGCACACACCATGGAGGAATATACAACAGGAGGGGAAACTCTCGCTGTTTGAGAGTATGGACTAGAGGATTCGCTAGCGTCGTTTCCATGTGGCGACATCTATTTTAAGGTACATGCGTAATTTCAAAAGCTGCTTCGGTAATTTGCTCGTCAGGTAGAAATGCGGACTTAAGAACCCTCTACCATTCATTTCATCCTCGAATTTAATTTCTTGCAGAAGAGATGCTCATGGCAACGTGTTTGTTTGTGACATTTCGTTTGCGAGCGTTGTTTGGCGGTGTACGTGAAGTGTTGCAGATGACAGTGACTAAATGTTGGGCCAAGGATGTGCCAATGTTGTTCGGCAAGATAAAGGAAATAAAGTTTCTTCAGGGTTTTCTCCGAGACGGGAAGGTGAGTGAAATATTTTGAGTTATGATAGTATTTCCGTCTAGTATTGTGCTCAGAGGCGGGATTCGCGGGGGGGGGGGGGGCAAGGGGGGGGGCAACTGCCCCCCCCCCAATGTTGGGACATATAAAAATATATTTAGACATTGCATTTAAGTTTATGTTAAAAAAGATTTACTTTTTTCTGTATTTTCAGAAGAATTTTAATAATAATTAAGGGAATAATAATTTTATTAAGCTAGGATAATACCATACTGCATAAATAAATTGGCAAACTTTAGTTCAATATTATAAAACGGGCGGGATAATGTTCAGCGTTACTATGAATATCCCGTATTAAAAAAAACATCCTTCAACTATATTTTACTTTTAAATGATATTTACTTAGAAATTAAACAGTTTCATGCGTAAAATTATGGTAGGTTTGACATCTTGTACTTCCTACTCAGTTTCGAACTTACGCGAAAGAGAGAACAAAGTCTCTGTTCTTTCGGAGCCCTCAACGCATCCACAGTACGTGTCCTTTCGGCACTGTAGATCAGTGGGGCCAGTGGCGGGCTTTCTCTCGCCACGACACTCACTCACTCACTCACTCACACACACACACACGTACATACACACACACACACACACACACACCACATTAATCAGACCAGCTTATCGGAATGACCAACCTCACAGGCGCTGAAAGAGGTGTCAGGAAACAGTGGGCGGCTTGCAGTACGATTCATTATAATCGGTACTATTCACACGTAATTCGTTTAATTCACACTTGTGAAGAGAAATGTCTTGTAAATGGTGTGGAAAGTTGATTCTTAGTATTTTGCTTATAGACCAAAATGAATACTCTATTATTAATAATAAAATTAAAAATGTCTTAACGACAGCTGTGAGTGACAGGGACAAAAGAGAGCAAAATAAATCAGTCGTTAGTTATAATAAGCCTGTTGTCCACCCATTTGGTTCTCTCATTTTTAAATTGTTTTTGTGGGCTGTGAAATAAATGTTTGTCCAACATGAATGCGGACCACTGTCCTGGTCGTCAGGCAGAGGGCTTTCGGTATAGGTAACGATGACATCTCTGCGACGTCATAAGAATAAGAGCTCAGTTGAGTTCTTGCAATATTGGCGAACGCACGAGCTTTTATTATAGTGAAACGAGCCAGGTCAAGAAAGTAAGAAGATTTCAGCTCTTCAGCTTTAATTAATATCAGATGAATAATACAAGTGTTTTTGTTTACTGAAGGAAATGTGACTTTACCAGACGACAATCTCATAGATACTTTGTTCTTCTAGAAGTTATAGCAAAATATAAACCTTCGGTGGCCATTGACTCACGTTATTCTAGTATCCTCTGGGTAATCTAGAGAATAACATCTCTTCGTTAATGACGACAGAGGAGTGTCAAATAATACATTAATCTGCTTTGCAGCTTACCCAGCAAAAATGATTATCACGCTAGGCCACTGATAATAACTTCCTTTCTCTGTTATATATTATTATGGGAATCTGTTGTTTTAATCTAATGTCGGTTGTATTATTATAACAAAAAGGTTTTTATAACAAAATCGTTTTTTGGTTCTTTTTTGAACAACAGAGCAATTTTTACTACGATAATTTAAAAAAAGGTTTGTAATTGCTATGAATCGTTACAGTTCGTGCATGGTAAAGTTCGGCAAACTGACAGTTTTGTCCACTTTCCAGAATGTCGAATGTTTTTATCTCGACGATTTAGCATTGCGTAGCTAATATTTATGTACTTCAATGCACGCAATTTGTATGTCATTAAAACTGTAAATTTTAATTACGATTCAAATACTTCAATCATTTAATTCTAATACTTAACACTAATCATTATTTGTAAAGAAAATTGTTTGATCGTCACTTTCCTCAAATAATTTAATTTCAATATTCAATTTTATTCTTAACATGTGAAAAATTGCTACATTCATGTAATTATTTTATTCAGAAACAAGAACAAAATAGTGAAAGCAAAATTTTTACATATGTTTTGTCAAAAAATGTTTTAATGAGTAAAGTTTAAGTGTACCGTCACACAAAATTTGACATTAATAATTATGTATCTTTTTTCGATTCTAATAACTAGACCGCGGGATTTCATGGAATTGCATGTCTGTTTTTTGTTATTTGTTAACTGTGATGTTATGGTAACTGTGAAGATGAAGTGATATGGTGATGATAGGAGGTGAAAGAACGAATAGAAATGCAACCATGCCCAAGGCGGGAGTCGAACCCGCGATCCTTCGGTGCGAGATCGCTAAGAGCTACCGGCGTACATTAGTTTTTGTCTAAAAGTATGTCGAAGTCAGTAATTTTTGTGTATTTCTCTTTCGAAAGAAAAATGAATTGGGCCAAGACAATACCAACATAATATTTCCGATAATATTCTGATATCATTGTTTTCCCTTGAATCGATTTACATTCTGTAACTTTATTCGTGCACATGAACTTAGTGAATGGGCTGAATGGTACGGCGTCTTGTAAGATAGCCATTTGTTCTCTCGCTTAATATCTTTTCGTTTATTAAAATGGAATATATTTACGTTTATTAAACGCCTTTTGTACTACAGTGTAAATCAGGGTTCATCAAAAAGACGAGTCGAGAGCAAAGGGCCGTCGACAACAGCCGGAGCGGATGGGGGCAGCAGCAGCCTGAGCGAGCGATTCTGCTGAAGAGGGGGGGCGCGTTGAGAGATAGAAGCGATAAGTAGGAAAGTTCCGTTTCATGCAAGACCTAATACAAAATGTGTCATGGCAAAAGGAAGCAAGAGGCTCTCGTAATAATAGTCCGATAATTTTTAAAAATAAATAGGAATAACATTTTTTCTTAAAAAAATACAGGAGATAATTCAAAATGATTTGTTTCTCAGAAATGTTTTAACCATGTTAAAGAGTATAATCTACAAGGTGAATCATGCAGCTGAGTACAAGTAAACTGATAAACGTATATTTTGAAAATAGATTTCATGAAATTTCTGATATGGAGTCAGATAACAAAGTTTTTGCTTTACCATTTTCAATGTTGACAGCGTAAATCACAATTTACATTTGAAAATATTGGATCTTCAATATGAAACAGAATTGAAAGACCAATTCCAACACCAGGAAGATCTACTTCATTTTTAATAAAACATTCTTCTGTTTTACTGCTTTTTACTGTTTCCTAAGCTCCACAAGCATGCTGCCATTATTTTAAGTATGTTTAGGTCTAGACATGCTTGTAAGCAATATTTGTTGAGAAATGATTCATTGAGAAAAATGTATCGTTGAATTAACAGTTCGGACCGTTCAAGTAACAATGCGGAATCTCTCCGCTGTGTGCAACTAATATAATTAATAACATTCAATTATAATTAACAAAATTGAAAGCAATGTATATAATTGCAGCACAATTAATTAACTTAAAGCATGTAAACGAATATTTTAATATTTATAATAGCGCCCAAATTTGCCCCCCCTATAAAAGATCCGAAATCTCGCCCCTGCTGTTGTCTAATGCTTAACGATTACGGACCACTCGTGGACATTTAAAAAACCATCATTAGAGATACATTCAAGCTTATGTGTTAAGAAACGCACTGAACAAATTTACATCTATAACGACGTGAGAGACAAGTGAAAAAAATTAAATTTTTGTAATTTTTAAAGAACCAAAATATGGAGGAAAATGACGTTTATGTCATCTGATAGAGTATATTTAGCACTATGCCTGCCAAAAGTGTAAAGAAAAAATTTGGGCCGTTTTTGAGAAAATCTTGTTTTCGTACTTTTTTATAATGGCAAATATTGCACGCAATATTACTCGAAAATTATTAGTATTTTAAAAATCATGACCTTAATGGAATAACTCACTTTGGAGAACAAATTTTAGTTGAATCTCTAACTTCAATGTTGTAGTGTCAGGAAGACTGAAAAAAAATTCAAACTTTTGCAGTAGTCCAAAATTGAGAGTTATCCTTGAAAATCGAACGTGTGCCACCTTCCTAAGTGGATTTTGTTCTGTTCTCACAAGAAATTTACAGAAAAAAAATTTGGGGCCGATTTTTAGAAAATTTTGAAAATTCAAGTAGTAATTTTGAGAGCTTCATGTAAATGTCCCCCCCCCCAAAAATAATGAATGTCTTTAAAAATTGTAGAGCTTCGACTCAGGCCGAATAGACAGGGGTTTCTTCAATTTGGCGGAATCGTACGCATAGTTTAGGCGCTAGTGTTGTTCACATCACTACTCTCTGGTTCACATACACCGGACAGATAGACATGGACGGACGGATGGACGTTTTGTTTTCAATTGGTTTTTAGGTATCACGGACCCACAAAAGAGGGATTCTGGCTGCTCCTCGTGTTAGGGGATTTTCCTTAATTTAGCAACGGGATTTATCCACTCTTACGTTATCACGGTCTGGCAACGAATTTTTTTCTTCCGAAAATTCATTTTTTCGCGCAGCATTAAATAGCTTTCCCTATACTAAGTATATTGTTATATATCAATTATGAAACAGAAATACGTGAGAATAAAATACGATACGAGAGAGGAAATGTAGATCACGAGAGGGGAGCAACCGGCTGGGCTTTTGTTTAGCTCGGGGCAGAGGCGAGATTCAGGGGGGGCAACTGCCCCCCCCAACCTTCCGACAAATTTAAAAAATATATATTTAATTTTATTTCGCGGATCTTCATATTTATATATAATAGATTTACTTGGTTCTGTATTTTGAGAAGAAATATAATAATGTTAATAATTATTATATTTATTAACGTATATAATAATAATAATAATAATAATAATAATAATAATAATAATAATAATAATGACATGATGCGGGACCTCCTCCGACGCGAGATAGAACGAGTTCGTCTACTTCCATTCGAATCTCGTGCACCGTTGAGGAGAATTTACGAAAATGCTAAAGCTAAGAGAGTGATAGAAACAGCGAATTCTGTCTTAAATGAGGTTGTACAGACCTCAAGTAGAGATCTAGATATTACTGAAATCAATCACATCGTGTATGCAACTGGATATCTAGTATCTCAGATAATCTTGGGACCAGCCAAGAACACCGATGGCCGACAGCCAGAGTAAAAAGCTCCGTACTTCCGTGGATGAAAAGAATTATGAAACGGATAGCCGACACACGGCGTGAAATATCACTCCTAGCCGAGGCATCTTCTAAGTCAAACCACACGTATAAAGTTCAACAAAAAATACTCCATGTTGAACAAAAATACCTAATTGACACACAACAAGGCTAATGGTAGCTGAAAAGCTAAAAGAAAAAATCCAAGCATGGGCTCAACGAATAAGACGGTACAAACGTAGAATCGATTTCCGTGTACAGAACCGGTTGTTTGAAACAGACGCGAAGAGATTCTATCGCAGTCTGACTGAAAAACCGAATGGCAATGCTGCTCCTCCTTCAAAAGATGACGTCGAAACATTTTGGTCAGGAATCTGGGAAGAAACCAGATCCTACAACAAAGACGCATCGTGGCTCCAATCTGAAGTTGATGCTGCCAATGGACTCGTGGAAACAGTGGAACATGTTCAAGGATTCTCGAAAGAGGACCTATGCCAAACAATTAAGTATATGGGAAACTGGAAATCCCCTGGGGTTGATAAGATCCAGATTTATTGGATTAAGAAATTAACAGCACTACATTCTCATCTTGCAAAGGCTGTTAATAAAATTTTAGAAAACCCTAACAAACTCCCCGAATGGCTCACTCGCGGTCAGGGTTGGGCAAAATACTTGAAAAATGTATTTCAGATACAAAATACAAAATACTTCGCCGAAAGTATTTTAGATACCAAATACAAAATACTTTCATAAAAGTATTTTCGATACAAAATACAAAATAGTATTTTTAAATACTTTTGAAAATACAAAATACAACCAACGGTGTTTTACACATAAAACATCCATCCTATTTTTTCTCTTTTAAACAATCATACACGTTCACAATTCACATTTAAAATCACATCAGATTTAAAATTTTATTATTAAAAATACATAACATTCTTTATACAAAAATGTTTCAAATGAAATTTTCAACCCATTTCAGGTATCAGTATGGGGTCATCCATTAATTACGTAACGCTAAAGGGGGAGGGAGGGGGTCTGAGGTAGCGTTAGGCTGCTTTACATAGAGATAAGGAAGTGCGTTACAAGGGGGGAGAGGTATTGAAAATACTGGAAATTTACGTTACGTAATTTATGGACGGCCCCTATCATTTGTGATGTATGTTCATATTTTAAGTCTGAAAGGCATATTGTCCATGCTAAGAGGCGAAGGAATACTTGGAGTGTGAAGATATCACCACGAGTTCTTGGGAGGTGATAGTTTGGGACAAATATTGCAGGTTATAGGCAATTAACTAAGGTGCCTTTCAGACTTAACAGTATGAACATACATCACAAATGATATGGATATCTGATGAATACCGCGGATTTTTAGGTTTTAAAATATGAGTTTTAGGTGTCTGAAATAGGTTCTTTCAGCATCCGTTAGGCTTTTTAAATGGTAGAATAGGCACTAATAAAACTCGTAACATACAAGAAAACTCACTTTTTGACCATTTATTATATTTCTCAAAGATAAGAACATAAATTAATATTGCGTAGAATCAGTATTGAACATTTTGCGACAGTACTATTTAACAAGTTTAGTAGTTAGAATTATTCCTACCGTATTTTGCCTCACAATAAATTACTAATACATTCTCCAAGTTTTCAAGATAAAATGAACGTTTCTTATCGGTCAAGATCACTTTACTTTCGGAGAAATTCAATCGCTTTTCTTAGAAACGGAGGCAGCTTCTCCATGAAGTCAGGAAGTAGTGGCGGGGAGACTTTTATCGCTAGATCCTTGTCCGGTATATTCATTTCTCGCTCTCATACAGGCGACAAAATGAGACAAGGGGATAAAAAGGTAGAGATAAGGGGATAAAGAGGACGAATGCAATTTTGGCAGTTAAAAGTAACTTAAAATTAATATTGTCCTTGTCTGTTGTGCCGACAAAGAAGAAAAAAGGAGCCATAGACAAAGGAATTAGGCAAATTAGTCTCATTTTAGGTTTTTAAATGTAGAATAGGCACAAATAGGCATTAATATTAAAATAGGCTCTTTTAGGCGTAATAAAATTGACGGTTTTAGTTCAAATAAACCAAAAATGTACATGCAAAGCTTTATTTAGTACAAGGTACCCAGGAAAAAAATAGATTTTTACCTAAATATATCATAACGAAATATCAGCTCTTAAAAACACCGCAAGCACAAGTTTTAGTTTTTAATCACTGCGCACAACCACAGGGCCACCAGGCACACACATGGGCAGCACTCGTTCTGGTACGCGGAGCCTGCTCTCCGAGAAATTGAATCGGAGCTCGCGATTACAGACACGGTGTAAGAAATATAGCTTACACCGTGATTACAACGCTCCTTCGGTTATCTCTGGTTGAACTGACGACGGGCGGAAAACGTAATCGGAGAAACCGGAGGTCCGGCTCCACTTGTCCACGTGGCGGGACCCTCTCCATTTGCTGGCGCAATGAATGTTTCTGACGGATTAATAAAAAGTATTTTTGTATTTTGAAAATACAAAATACTATCAGAAAGTATTTTCGATACAAATACAAAATACAAGTTTAAATGTGTATTTTCGATACAAAATACAAATTACAAAAGTATCGAAAATACGTATTTTAAATACAAGTATTTTCGATACTGCCCAACTCTGCTCGCGGCATTACGTATTTGCTACCCAAAGGAGGAGACAGCTCTTGGGCGAAGAACTACAGGCCAATTACTTGCTTGCCAGTAATGTACAAACTTATAACTGCAGCCATTGCTGACAAAATGTATAGGCACCTAGAGAAGAACCATCTGTTGCCAGTTGAACAGAAAGGATGTCGTAAAGGTTCCTATGGCTTTAAGGAAATCTTGCTTCTGAATAAAATAATTTTGAATGATGTAAAGAAACGAAAACGTAATTTAAGCATGGCTTGGATTGACTACCAGAAGGCCTTTGACAGTGTACCACACGATTGGATTTTGAAGACCATGGAGATCTATCGATTTCATCCTAGACTTGTTGAGTTTTGCAAGGCTAGTACGAAGTCGTGGAGCACCAGGTTATTAATCCACAGCGGAAAGGGAGTAGTAGAACAACAAGTATTCAGATTAACAGGGTAATTTTTCAAGGAGATTCACTATCCCCTCTGCTGTTTTGCATTAGTTTCATTCCTCTATCAAGACAGCTGTCGCACACTGACTTTGGTTACAAGCTCCATGGTGATGAAATGCCTGTATCACATTTATTTTACATGGATGATCTTAAAGTGTTTTCTAAGAATGAAGCGATTCTCTCCCAAATGCTGTCTGTCATCAATGAGTTTAGCAATGACATCTGCATGAAGTTTGGTCTTGACAAGTGTGCAAAAGCCAACTTAAAAAGAGGCAAAATGACCACGTCCGAGAACATTGAAGTTGATAGACACACTGTGATTCAAGATCTTGAGCCAGGTAAAACCTACAAATATCTGGGCATTGAAGAATGTGAGACCATCTCGAACGACACAATGAAAGAGAGAATTCGCAGGGAGTATTATAGACGAGTGAGTCTTGTCCTGCAGTCCGCTCTGAACTCAAGGAATAAAATATCAGCAATAGGTAGTTTGGCGGTGCCTGTAGCCGAATAACAGTTTCGGACTAGTAGACTGGACTGAACAGGAAATTCGCATCATGGGTCGAAAAACCAGAAAATTGCTTACAATGCATCATGTTGCCCACCCCCGAGCTGATGTACATAGACTTTATGTGTCACGTAAGGAAGGAGGAAGAGGCCTGAGGCAAATTGAAGCCTCCTGGCACAATGCAATTACCGGGATGGGAAAGTATGTAGTCAGCCATCAAGATGACCCACTAATGAGGCAGGTCATGAAATCTGACCGAAAAATGGGAAACAGAGGCATTGTAAGTGTAGCAAGAAGCATTGCGAACAAGACTATGCAAGACAACCAGAATGACAGAGACACTGAACTTCTGATGCTACTTAACATGAAATTTGAGACACAGAAAATGTTAAAGAAATCGTGGAGAGACAAACCACTCCACGGACAATATCTAAAAAGAATGGACAAGGTGCAGATCAATAAAGATCAATCATTTATGTGGCTTAAAACGGGAAGAATGAAGCCAGAATCGGAAGCACTTGTAATAGCTGCCCAAGATCAGGCCTTGAGAACACGACATTATGATAAAGCGGTTCTCAAAATTTCCCAAGATGATAAATGCCGCATTTGTCAGGAACACGTAGAAACCATCGATCATATTGTCTCAGCTCGTCCAATCCTAGCAAAGACCGAATACTTGAAAAGACACTACAGGGTGTGTAGCTACCTCCACTGGCAGATCTGTACCGCCCTCGAAGTTCCGAACACATGCCCCAAGTGGTACGAACACTCACCGAAACCGGTGACGTCTGTTGGATTGTGTACGATATTGTACGACCAACAAATTCAAACTGATCGCACGATAGCGGCAAACAAACCGGATATAGTCATCCGGGATTTGGAGAACAAATCGTGTTTAGTTGTTGATGTTGCTGTACCTTGCGATCAAAACGTCGTTACCAAGGAGGCAGAGAAAACGTCTTAAATACAAGAGTTTGGAAATTGAGATCAGCCGAATGTGGGGCGTAAAAGCACAGGTCGTCCCGATAGTTATCGGAACTCTGGGATTTGTTCCGCAAAGTTTGTGTAAGAACTTGTCTAAACTCCCAGGTAATTCAAAAGACTGGGAAGTGCAAGAAATCGTTTTTTTTGAAACAGCCCACATTTAGCGCAAAGTATTGTAGAGGCACCGATAGTCCCCTAGATCTACTCCTTAGGTAGCTGGTTGCAACCTGGAGTAGATTTTTATTCAGCCGACACATAACATCTTTAGTCGTGGTTTAGAGGAATAATAATAATAAGAATAATTAAGCGAACAATAATTTTATTACCTAAGCTAATACCATACATTAATAAATTGGTGAACTTTAGTTCAGTATTTTAAACGCGCGGGATAATGTTCAGCGTTATTTTGAATATCCCATATTAATACATCCTCTTTCAATTATATTTTGCTTTGAAACGTTATTTACTTGGAAATTAAACAGTTTCATGCCTAAAATCATGAGTCATAACTAGACCTTGGATTTTAGGACAAGCGTCTATTTAGTTCCTTTAGGGTGTGAAAAATAATTGCAGATGTTTTCGAATCATGAGAGAATAGATCTAATGAAAGCGTCTAATAGTGCCTAAAATGTCCTAAAATGGCGGATGATGCCTATTTTAATGTTTTTGACTAAAACTGCTTAAAACAAGTGATTTTCGAGAAGGATCGTATTTTAAATACTAAATTTTGAAATTTGTTTTACAGAAACGTAAAAACTTTTCAGAAATGCAAATATTGTGTGATCGAATATCGCAATCGACGCAATTGACATCGAAACGAAGTCTTTCACCCAAATTACCGAACAAAAGTATCCCTGCAAATCAACATAATTAAGATGTTTCACACTCGTCTCCGATCAGCACGCACTTCTTGGGCAATTGCACCCATTTCTGGTGCGGCTGCGCTGTTGACAGGTGTAGGCTAATTGCCGCAGCGGGTCGTCTGCGAAGTCCAGGGGAAGAAAGATAGGTCAGGCAAAAGCCTTCTCGGACAGACATAGATTACAAAAAAAGGCCAATAGTTAAATGGGCAATTTTCTTGGTAAAAATACTTTTCCTGCATAATAAAAATTACCTAATTTAATCCTTTTGAGATCAGTTCTAGATGTCAGAAATATAACATTTTCATATCTATTTTTTGCCTGGCTTAGTAATTCTTTAATTTATTTTAAGTGCCTAAAACGTCGATTTTAATGGCTATTGATGCCTAATTTCGTAACTTTGTTGCTTATTTTAGGTGCCTAAATCAAATCTTTTTGGTGACCATAATTCCGTGGTCTAGTCGTAGCACTCAAATTTTATCTCTCAAAAAGAAGTTTTTCCCGTTTATTATAGATGTAGAGGTAAAGGTGGTGATATGAGCGATTTATATAATATAAGCTCCCTTCGTATCTTTTCATACATAGCAAATATTCTAGCAGGAACGATTATATCAACAATTTTAATAAAAACAGTATCTCTGATTTTGTTGATTATCTTTTGTTGTGTACGAGACTGGCCAAGGCCATATTTACCAAAGATGCATAAGCCAATCTACCACTTTGCTACGTAAAATCGCATTTAACGTCAGTTTTCAGTGACTGACCCGGCTACAACCGAATTGAGGACTGTCAGTCGTATGTGTCTGACATGGTCGTCAGTCGTATGTCTATAAAAAGTGTTCAGTGTCAGTCACATACGACTGACGCGGCAGTCAACGTGTTAAATGGACAAATATATTTTCTTGATAACACAGAATATTCAAAAGAAGTTTCTTTAAAACTAAAGAAATGACAATACAAGAAGAATATCTTGTATTCTATTACAGTGAATAAACATAGTTCGTTGATAGCACAGAATATTCAAAGGAATTTTCTTAGAAATTACGTTATTGGCCCCTAAAATTATCTCTGACGGTGAATTGCGTTAACACGTGGTGCCCTACACCAATCTGCATTCTATAACTAATTGCTTCGAAATTCTCAGTTCTAGTATGGAATGCGCGGCAACTTTAGTTCCTAGGTTATTTCCCTCATGTCCCCGTAAAAACACCACAGCACTTTTACGCCACTGATCTTATTACGCATTATACACACCTCTTGCGAGACAAACTCAGTTTCACGCAGTCGGGCAATTCGTATATAAAGGGCCCCATGTAGAACATACAAGGATCGAAATACCGACCTTAGTCGGTTGGAAAAATAGCCTCACCCAAAACAGCAAAGCTTGCAACAAGAACAAGGGGTGGCGCAAGCCACCTTAGCATGGTACAACTTCTCGTTGACTTGACTCGCGGCCACATCTCTCTGACTCTGCCGTCAACCTTACACCTCGGAGTCCAAGAACTTTCTGCCCCTGCCGTCCCGCACTCTCCTCTCTCCCCCTTACCGCACACGTCACTCTCCAGATAAGAGTTGCCACTGAAAAGAAAAATCGTCGGCCGCCCGGCGGCGCGCGATCGAATCGGGTGGGCGGTGGGTCTCGTACAGTTCTGGAAACAAAAATTGATCGCGGCCGTCTGCGGCTAAGTTCAGCTTGTGCACGGCTTGGGCAGCCCTTGTCATGACGAAACGTTGCAGGCGGAGCCTCACAAACCTAGGCAGCCAATCTCAACACAGAGGGGAGTGTCCTAACAGAATTACGACGTAGAAAATGGCGGGCGTCGCTAGTTCCGATATGGAAATATTTTCAAATAAAAATACATGGAATTAAACACTTTTATGAACATGAAAGTAAATTTATTCAAATATATATGAACACATACACTTAACCATTGTTAACACAATTCTTTTTGAAGAAATTACGTTGATGTGAGATAAAATAACACTAATTTTAGACCAATTACTTTCTTATATATTTTAAGTTCAATATTGTCGTTCATACACCAATCCATGAACTTTAACACATGTCCTGTTTACTTCAGATTTCTTTTATAAGAAAAAATATTCTAATTGCATATTTGCAATTGTTCATATGTTTCTAAAATTTGCAAAAATTGCAAAATACTGTCTTTCTCAAATCGATAGAAGACTTCAATCACGATCACACGATCTATCAACTGTTTCAATAAAAGATAATAAAATTCAAAGACCAAGTGTATATTTATTATTAAAGCAACAATTAAACTAGATATTAAGCAATCAATTTGAAAATTGTGATTTTGCGATATTCGACTCAGGGACAATTTGAGCACACTCTCCCGCAGGAATAACGCACATTTCGAAATTGTTTATAACATTTTCAATTGTTGCAAAAATTGTTAATTCGCAGTTTTCGGTTCTGGGTCATCAGGGAACTCTTCCCACTTTAGAATTGCAAAAACTAGAAATTGTTTATAATTTACAAATTTTGAAATACTTCTTTATTCTCTCATTTTAATTGCCTTTCAACAAGTTGCGAATTCCGCAATTCAATCGTCGCTATCGCCTTTGTTTTGGAGATTCGCAATTGTTTGTAGGAAATTAACATCTGATACCAACCCTCATTTGTTTTACAGACAATCCAGTCGCTCTCCCCCCCCCCCAGCCAAGTATATGGTTCAGATCGTTTTGCAGTGTATCCCTTTCCGCCGATTATATTATACAATATTAACGATTTGTATGAATGAATTTAGGGCAAACGGTAGAAATTGTTGCTAAGAAACTATTGCTGTTTTCTAACATTGAAAATTTCCTTTATATTCTTAATACATCGTTGAAACTTGAGTTTCATTATTTTCATTCGTCTGCATTACAAATAAATTTTGTTTCAAATTTCAAAACGCAGAAGCAAACTCTTGTCCAGCAAATGTGTAGGTTTCTTTATTATGTGCTTGGGTATCTTCTACTTACTGGTGCAAAGTGTCTGCCAATAGTTTACCGTCTAGTGAGGAAACTGATTATAAACAAATCATTTTATTACTAATAGAATTATGATATAAACAAATTAACTTTTAAAATTACATTTCGACGGAACGATGGCGCGGTAGATAATTTTAATATTTATTCCACGAGGCGAATGTTGTGCATCAGAGATATTCTTCGTAATATTTTCAATTTTTCGTGGAATTGTATTACATTTAATTTTTAAATGGAACTGCGTAGGTTTTACCTGAAATGAATAGAAGAGAAATAGAATTATGCCTCATTTGGTAATAATTAGAGTAAAAATATATTTTTGACACGCGTCTTGAGCCATCCTCAACTCTAAGGCAAGCAACGCTTATCATTGGCTATTCTAGCAATTCAAAGTAGCCTATCCTCCGATGTTTTCCCCGTTTCTCCTCGCCTTAAAAGGCATAAAAGGAAAGGCCGGGTCTAAAGAATGCGGCACTAATCCAGTAATATCGGAGAATGGTTCGCTACGACCTCTTGGATAATTGTGACAAATAATTTAAATTCAATATAGAAAAAACAAAAGATTTGTACTACTACAAATTGTAATTATACACATGTAAATTAATATGTGTAATTACAGAAATTTCTAATGAATGGTATGGAAAATTAAGAACAAGTTCAGTTAATTTTAATGAGAGAGCAATTTTACAGGGAAAATGTTTTTTTAATGCATGTATTCCATATATGTATACACACTCTTGCATTCATTAACATCCAGTGTCTATTCGTTCCTCAGACTTCAGTGTTTGGAAATGACCTTCAGAGGGTTTGCATGGTTGAGCTCGCTTGCTATTAAATCAAACTTTGAAACCTTGAATTCTTACAGAATTTCCCGAAAATCATGAATGTCGTCTCAGTCTTCAGTAGTCGCGCCCTACGCGCCGGATTGTGAGCCCGCACGTCAATTAAAAATAATAGTTCACCGGTCCAACATTTTTTTAATTGTCGGAGACCCTGTGATTCTTAGGGCAAATAGTGTAGTAGACATAATATTTTGCTGAACCTAAATACGTGAGCTCGTACCCCAGCGTTGACAAAACTTTGGGGAATTGAAAACACTTCTGCGGGCGTTGTGTGGTATTTTAATATTGTTATTACTAGGTCCTGGATAATTATGTAATCACTAGGGCCCGGATAATTATGTAATTACATATTTTCCTAAGGTAACTCTAGAAAGTCGAATCAACGATATCTTCACGTTTCACATCGGTTAGTGGCCAAAAACGTTGAGTTTTTAGTACATATATTTACATATTTTGCCCGAAATTACATATATTTACATATTTTACACAAAAAAACATATTTTTACATATTACTGAATTTTTCCATTTTTCCATTCCATTCCACATTTTAAAAAAAATTTCTTTATTTTTCCTATCGGTTTTTGACAAGGAATCATCCAAACAAACAATTCAGAATTGTCAAACATTTTTTCTCTAGCCTCCTCTCTAAAATGAAGCTATTATTACGAGCTGAATTGAGTGTATCCATGAATGCCAACAGTATTGGAAGTACAAGGGGAAGGCGACGATGCAATCCATAGCTTCTGTTCTGTTAGTTTTCAGCGCGAGTATCGCGGAGAACAGAAAGGAAGTTTGATTTGTAAAAATGATATCTTTAGCAGGCGATATCGCGCACCCACTTCGCATATTTTAGAGGTCTCCTTTGACGTTGATACCCTTCACCAAAAACTCACGCACCAGTTCAAGAAAGGCCGTTGATATTTTTTTCTTTCCCTGATTTTTACATGCGTCTCTCTACCGTTATTCGTAAATTATGTCTTTCGACCGAAAATTTGAAGCAAAATCTCGCCGTGGAACTGATGTGCAAGGAAATCATATTGGCAAGATTGTGACAGGTTTAATGAACGTTTAAAAGTGTAAGTCTTATTTTGTTAACTTGTGAAGTGTTACCCAAATGCAACCATCAAACTATTACAAATCTTTTGAACGATACAACGGGATTTTTGTGGCTTAATGAAGTTAAACATAATGTCTTCCTTCTGGTACTAGTGCAGCGCCGTACATGTTCAAGGCAGCAGAAGCCCTGCAGATATTGTTGCAAAATTACTACTTCTAACCTATCTTGTACGTGCGTTGTCTTTGCAGGGCTGATTAGATCTCAGTTTGATAAAGTTGACGCATTGATTTCCAATACAAAAAAGGATTAACGAGGTGGGGCACGTGGATTGAAGCTATGAACTACAATACTCAAAATTTTGATTTTATAATACAAATTATACATCAATTTGATTCTGAAGCTACAGCAGCTATAGGCATATCGAAGCAATTGTTTGATACTCAAAAGCTGAACAACTATATTGCCTCCATTTTCAATAAGCACTACAATTCCCTGGAACATCTTTGTAAACATCTTCCCTGGAACTTTCTGGTAGCTTTGAAATTACCCAATCAGCAGTCGCTTCTTTAAAAACTGTTCATTTATCATTTGAGGGTCAATAGGGAGATCTAGTGAAGAAAAAGAGATCTTCCGTTCTGGAGAAAAACCCAGGATTCGAAACAATTTAGTGCAGTGCTGTGAGGGAACAATTCCGTCACACTGAATCCAGAAAACACGGAGAAAAATAGAAAGTGTATTTGACATTAACATTTAGATGTGTTTTTAAACAAGTCCTTCATATTTTTAAAGTCAAAATACAATTCGTCACGTCACCTTGAAATTCTCTTTCTTTAGAGACCTCATTTATAAAGATTGGTTGCGTGTTAGAGCCACAAAGGGAAGGTATAAAACTGAAATAATATCGGAGACGATATGTTTCTTATTGATATGAAGATCGATGTAAACAATAGGATTATGAGAACTATAATGTTTAATTCTGGTTTTTATATTAAGTACACAGAACAATATATACTAAGACAAAGGTATTTTAATAAAAAATAATTGATATAATGATACTTAATGTTACATATTTCATACTTTTGAGTACATATTTCTGTATATTATAATACATATATATATATGTACATATTTTCCCAATTTTTAGTACATAATTATCCGGGCCCTAGTAATCACGTATTTTCCTAAGGTAACTCTATCAAGTTGAATCAACGATATATTCACGTTTCACATCGGTTAGTAGCCAAACACGTTGAATTTTTAGAACATATATTTACATATTTTACCCGAAACCACTTATATTTATATATTTTACACAAATGAACATATGTTTACATATTACTGAATTTTTCCGTTATCCTACATTGAAAAAATTTAATTCTTTATTTTCCTATATGGTTTTGATAAGGAATCATCCAAACAAAACAATTTAGCAATTGTCAAATATTTTTTCTGTACTCTCCTTTCTAAAATGCCGCTATTATTACCGCTTAAATGAGAGTATCCATGAATGCCCAGTGTATTGCAAGTAAAAGGAGAAGGCGAACGATGCAATCATAGCTTCTATCTGTTAGTTTTTCAGCGCGAGTCTTGCAGAAAACAGAAAGGAAGTTTGATTTGTGAAAATGATTTGTTTAGCAAGCGACATTGCGCACCCAGTTCGCGTCTTTTAGAGGTCTCCTTTGACCTTGATATCCTTCACCAAAAATTACATGCACCAGCTCAAGAAGGGCCGTTGACATTTTCCTTTCCCTGATTTTTACATGCGACCCTCTACCGTTGTTCGTAAATTATCTCTTTGGACCGAAAATCTAAAGTAAAATCTCACTGTCGAACTGATGTGCAAGGAAATCATATTGGCAAGGTTGTGATACGTTGAATGAACGTTTAAAAATGGAAGTCTTATTTTGTTAGCTTGTGAAGTGTTACCCAAATGCAACCATCAAATAATTACAAAACTATTTAAGGATACGTTTTTTTGTGGGCTAATCAAGTTAAACATAAAGTCTTCCTTCTGATACGATGCAGCGTCGTACATGTGCAAGGCAGAAGAAGCCCTGCAGTTATTGTTCCAAAATTACTACTTCTAACCTATCTTGTGCATGCGTTGTGTTTGCAGAACTAATTAGATCTCAGTTTTACAAAGTTGACGCATTGATTTCCAATAAAAAAGGAAGTAACTATATGGGGCACCTGGATAGACGCTATGAGCTACAATGCTCAAAATTTTGACTTTGTAATAGAAGTTATACCTCAATTTGATTCTGAAGCTACAGCATCTATAGACTTTCCGAAGCAATTGTTTGATATTCAAAAGCTGAATAACTATATTGCCCCATATTTCAGTAAGCACTACAATTACATTTTTGGAAACATCTACCCTGAAACTTTCTGGTAACTTTGAAATTACCTAATCAGCAGTAGCTTCTTTAAAAACTGTTTATGTATCATTCGAAGGTCAATAGAGGGATCTAATAAAGAAATAGAGATCTTCAGTTCTGGAGGAGAACGTAAGATTCGGTGAAAGAGTAAGCGAGATTTTTTTTTATAAAAGCTAATATTTTTCAAAGTAGAATCGATCTTTTAAGTGACTATCACAACTGATGATAAATTAATTTTAACTGGTAATCACTGGCTTTTTTAGTCACTAAATCATCTGTTTAATTATGTGGGATCGTTTTTCCAAACTTTGATTTTATTGGCATCAACTTTGAGAAGTGACACGCATTCATACAAAGATAACATTTTCCATTGGAGGTTAAAACACTGTTCGCAAGTAGGAATGAAAGATAATTGATTAGCTTCCATGTCATTCACTTTATCACGCTCTGTAAGACGTTGCCTCTACGAAGCGTTCTTCGGCCGATTCCGCCATTCATCGGATCACCTCTTTGCTTATATCTGGTGGACGTTATTATCTTTAGAGTTGCTTTATAAAAACGGGTTTATACTTCTATAGTGCGTCCAAGCATTTGATTGCAGTACAGAGCTTATGGAGAACAGCGTTGTCACTTCTCAGCAGCCTGGAGCAAATTAGAATACCACTTGAACGGAAATAATTTCAAAACATGTTAAATAGATGGCTTAATATTAGAAATTAAAGATTTTTGATAAAAAAAGATGTATTATTTTTATTAGAATTATTATTTAAAAAAACAGACCTTTAAATGAGAGTTAAAACTGAAATATCTATAGCAAAACAAGTCCAAATCCAGTTGGAACATTGTTAGTTCATCACATACTGACGAGGCTTGAATTGTTTTGCGCGAATGACATCGATATCAAGGTCAATACTGCTAATTTTTAGTCTCAAGTCATTTTATACGTCCAATACATCCACTTTTTTATGTAAAATAAAGGGAAAATGCTCATTCACAAAGGTGAGATGATGTGGATGCTATCAAATACTGCAAGGGTTTGTGCGGACAATGCACAATATTCTTTTCGAACACCCAGCTAATAATTCGTCACCTATTTGCATTTGAAAGCACATTTTACGTCAACTACTGGTTGAATGTCTTTAGCATTAATATTATTAACTGTAAAATTTCTAATTCATTTTTATATATGTTTAAATGCATTTCACTGTTTTTAATAAGTGAAATTCAAAAATAAATACTCTATTTTTCCTTTCACATCGCCTGTTGAGAATCGCTGATCACTTAACGACATGAAATGTTCGTTCGGAGCACACGCAATATTGTTTTTATTACCGTCTAACTCAAGAACCATGATTCATACAGAAATGTGGTTGGTCTCATATCAAAATTTGGACTTCCCTTGTCATTTCATCTGCTGGGTGTTTGTGCTTTTCTGCAATAATAAAAAAGTTTCTCGCATAGTGAAAATTTAAGAATGTCAAAATGTAGAAATAAGCATTTGTCTATCATTTATAATTAATTTCATGGAAATTAAACCATAAAACTAAATTACAAAATAGCCATCACATTCATAAGAGTTCTGGGAATAACTGGTAAAAAATTCAATTGTCTAAGATTAACACAACTGAAGTTATCGTTGAATGAACTTGTTAAGTATTTGCGCGTGAAACAAAATGGACGAGTCGAATAACCCTGAGCCTCCTGAATCGGCAACACAGCTTGCGGTAGAAAGAGAGAGTCTTATGTAAAATTGTATTGGATAGAAAGAGAGGGCAATACTCCATATGGCGCCGTACTGCAATCAAATGTTTGGATGCACAATAGAGAACGTAGATTTAAAAAAAACTAGTGGTGATACAGAATGGGACAGACTTTCCCGTATTAGTTTTCTGTTTCCTATGGTCTCGGCCAACTATTCGGACTTCCCACATACTCTTGCCAGCTGCCATGTATCGTCGCCCAACGTACACGTTTTTTAAAGTTTCATTTTTCGATTTCTGAATAGTAGAATGGAAATATTATTTGAAGAACCATTAAAATCTCGTCCTAACTGGCAATTTTCTTTGAAAAATTTGTAGCCGTTTTTAAGAAAATGGCGTTTAAGCGCTACTGTAAATGCGAAATTTGAAGCTGTTTTTGAGAGACAATTTTTGAATTTTCGAAAAACATCATCAGAAGTCATTTGAAGTACATCAACTTACAAATACAATAGTGTTTACAATTTGCTGGAAATTGGTTTCACAGAAAACGGTTGTTTTTGAGAAACTTTATTTCGCATTATTCAAAGCACATCTACTCATAAATATAATTATATGAACAAATAACAACGACGCGAACAAATAAATCATATGAACAAATAACGATCGATAAAACATATGAACAAATAAATCATATGAATGAATCATCATATGAACAAATAACGACGCGAGAGATTCAGGTCAAAAAATTTAATTTTTGAAATTTTTGAGAAAACAAAAGATTAGAGCAATATGGCGTTTATATTATGTTAAAGCGTATATTAGGCACTATCCTTACCAAATGTTTAAAGAAAAAAATTGAGCCGTTTTAGAGAAAATCTTGTTTCCACGTCACATTTCCCACAATTTGTAAACATTATTGTAATTGTGAGGTAAAGTGCTTCTTATAACTCTAAATAAAGTTTTTCGAAAACTCAAAAAGTTTCTGTGAAAAAGAGCTTTAAATTTCGAATTTAGATTATCGCTTACACGCCATTTCCTTAAAAAACGGCTCCAAAGTTTCTAAAGAAACTTGCCATTGATGACGAAGTTTTGCTCTTTCTTTAATATTCGTAAAATAGTATTTCCGTTCTATAATTACGAAACTGAAAAATTAAGAAAATGTAAAAAATGTACTTTGGGCGGCGATAGATGGCAGCTGGCAAGAGTATATGGCCAGTCCGTATAGCTAGCCGAGACGAAAAATCTAGAAAACTAATACGGGAAAGTTTGTTGCATTCTGTAGCACCACCAGTTTTCATTTATTGCCAAGTTCAGTTTTAATTGATACCATAAATGCGAGAAGTCTTAGTTTTAAGGCCATTTTAAAACAAAAAGCAGAATGCTATGTTTTAATTACGAATTTTACGCTAAAAATACAAAGAAAAAATTAAGAGTAACAAAAAAACTGACGAGATGAAATATTTTTGGTATTTTTTTTCGTTTTTACCGTGTTGAAGGTCTATAAGAAAATATATAAAACTCCTATGCCTATTGTGCATCCAAACATTTGATTGCAGTACGGCGCCTTATGGAGTATTGCCCTCTCTTTCTATCCAATACAATTTTACATAAGACTCTCTCTTTCTACCGCAAGCTGTGTTGCCGATTCAGGAGGCTCAGGGTTATTCGACTCGTCCATTTTGTTTCACGCGCAAATACTTAACAAGTTCATTCAACGATAACTTCAGTTGTGTTAATCTTAGACAATTGAATTTTTTACCAGTTATTCCAGAACTCTTATGAATGTGATGGCTATTTTGTAATTTAGTTTTATGGTTTAATTTCTATGAAATTAATTATAAATGATAGACAAATGCTTATTTCTACATTTTGACATTCTTAAATTTTCACTATGCGAGAAACTTTTTATTATTGCAGAAAAGCACAAACACCCAGCAGATGAAATGACAAGGGAAGTCCAAATTTTGATATGAGACCAACCACATTTCTGTATGAATCATGGTTCTTGAGTTAGACGGTAATAAAAACAATATTGCGTGTGCTCCGAACGAACATTTCATGTCGTTAAGTGATCAGCGATTCTCAACAGGCGATGTGAAAGGAAAAATAGAGTATTTATTTTTGAATTTCACTTATTAAAAACAGTGAAATGCATTTAAACATATTGTGACGAACCTGAATTATGAGGTTCGTCACAGGTGCTAGAACCCCATAAAACGCAAAAAAAAAGAACGAGAGAGTGCGCGGCGCAGTTCAAAAGAGGCGCGCCCGCGGATGAGGAAGTTGTCGCCTATAACGTCGTTCACAAGTCGCGAGAAAATGACGCAGTAACTGGAGGGGAGTAGGAGGCACCGCGTTACCCCTGCGAACCGAGGCCATAAAACGCGGATCCGCAACCGGATGGTTCTCTTTAGCTTTCGTCAGTGGTGGAAGAAAGATCTCTTTAGCTTTCGTCAGTGGTGGAAGAAAGATCTCTTTAGTTTTCGTCAGTGGAGGAAGAAACATCTCTTCAGATTTTGTCGGTCGGAGCAGGCAGCATTTCTCTCCGAAGCATTGGTGGCCGACGCCGAAAGATTACGCGAAGGAATGTCAAGTTAGTTAGGAGTATCCGACGTCCAAAGGCGTCTAGCTAGTCATCAGCAAAGTAATTAAAACATTTGTGAAGACTCTGGCAGTTACGGCATCGTGAGAGAGGTCGTCTCTGAAATTGGTAACAAATTGACGCTCAGATTACACCATAAAATCTGTAGCCGAAACGGAGGAGAGATCTAGTACGCGGCGAAAACTATACCTCACGCTGGCGTGCGAGAAACAACGGGCGTGAGTAAAAGAACGCGCCGGACGAGAGCCGAAGGCGGACGAGCACCGTACAATATCGGACGGAGGAGTCGGGACCGAGGCGGACGAAGAAGACGGAAGAAGGACGACGGAGCTGGGAGCGCAAGAAAGAAGAAGGACGGGACCACAAGAAGAAGGAGACGGAAGAAGAACGGCGACGGGAGTTGAAGACGGAAGACGGAAGAACGAAGACAGCGCGTCGCCGAGTACCGAGGCCGCGGCGCGGAGCGCCAGCGCTAGCAGCGGCGCGACAGCGAGCGACTGGGGACAAGGCCACCTAACCGCCAGGAAGGAGAGGTAACGAGGCTAGCGAAAAATATAGGTCAAGTTCGCGCCGTGTCGAATGGAGACGTTAGGAGTTGTTTGGGGAGGTTATAGAATGTAAAGGATAAATCACTTTCATGTTACAGTGTTAAAAGCACAAGCCATTTTGACGCCTGGTTACCTATTAATTTTCTTTTGTAAATGAATTAAAGTAAAGGTGTTAAATTGTATCAAAGTGTGAAGGAAGGTGCGCTACAGAGCACGGTTTATTATTCAGTTGCGAAAGAGTTAAAATCGAGTGTTCAATAACATTGGTAGAGCGCTGCCGTGATAAAGTTAAAGCGCAAGCAGAATTTAATCAGTTGGTTTTGTTAAAAGAATTACGAATTTTACTGGGACAGTAATTATGTTAAGAATTGGCAGAAATTTTGGTTACGTGATTTTTAAAGAGGATGTAATGTAAGCTAATGACTTATTTGGAAAATTGAAAGTGAAAAGTGACGAGTTGTGTCTGTAGTAGTATTAGTGATTATTTTGGAATCATTAAACTTTTGTTGTTACTGTTATTTTGTGTTCCTGTGTTTGGATTGCTCTCACACCCCAAAGATCCCACTGCCCTGAGATTCAAGTAAGCTCGAAAGAGCAGATACCTGACGCACCCGCCCTGACGCTCGATTGTTGTCGAGAGGATTGGCAGATTTTTATAATAAATATGAAAAGGGGTGTTACGGACGGGTTTGCGTCAGAATATATAAAAATGAATTAGAAATTTTACAGTTAGTAATATTAATGCTAAAGACTTTCAACCAGTAGTTGACGTAAAATGTGCTTTCAAATGCAAATAGGTGACGAATTATTAGCTGGGTGTTCGAAAAGAATATTGTGCATTGTCCGCACAAACCCTTGCAGTATTTGATAGCATCCACATCATCTCACCTTTGTGAATGAGCATTTTCCCTTTATTTTACATTAAAAAAGTGGATGTATTGGACGTATAAAATGACTTGAGACTAAAAATTAGCAGTATTGACCTTGATATCGATGTCATTCGCGCAAAACAATTCAAGCCTCGTCAGTATGTGATGAACTAACAATGTTCCAACTGGATTTGGACTTGTTTTGCTATAGATATTTTAGTTTTAACTCTCATTTAAAGGTCTGTTTTTTTAAATAATAATTCTAATAAAAATAATACATCTTTTTTATCAAAAATCTTTAATTTCTAATATTAAGCCATCTATTTAACATGTTTTGAAATTATTTCCGTTCAAGTGGTATTCTAATTTGCTCCAGGCTGCTGAGAAGTGACAACGCTGTTCTCCATAAGCTCTGTACTGCAATCAAATGCTTGGACGCTCTATAGATCGAACTATGAAGATTACTTTTATTTTATTGGAGAGCATATAAAATACTTTGACGTTTATCGGGAGCAAAATAGTAGTAGTACAGAGATAAAAGAAAAGTTTCCTGCCTACAAAACTCAATTGACATTAATTTTTGCAAACGTACTGTGTATTTCAAGTTTTTTTAAAATGTGAAATGTATTTTATAATAAGAGTGTGAGAAGAGCCAATGAATGGCTCAGTGTCAATGTGTTTCTCTATAACTCAGAGAGCAGCGGGTTCGAGTCCTAGTCTTCGTAACTTTTTTTTTTCATTCTACATTACAAAAAATATCACTAAATTGCAAAATTATACATTTGTCTTGTCAAAGATATGTATAATGTAAGCAAAATTCGCGATTGCGAAAAAAGAATGCGAACCAGCAATTCTAAAATAATGGTAACAGGCTGTCTCGACATGCGGCATTGAGACCAAAATAATAATAATAATAATATTAATAATAATAATAATAATAATAATACTTTATTGCACAAAAAAGTACAACGGCGAGTCTCAGTAATTAAATTACAGCTTTTCAGACTAACCACAAGAAAAATACAGATCATAAATATAAAATCAAAAGAGAATAAGAATAAGCTGAAAAAAAGCATAAATGTAAGTACATGAGGATTAGAAATTGAAAAAGTTACATAAGTAAAATATAATTGTAAGTGTATAGCAGATAATATGAGGCAATATAACATAACAGGAAACACTGAAGTAATGCTAAACATATACATCAAGAAGGTTGCAGAAAATTTAACATAATACATCAAGAAACACTGAAGAAAGATTAAAAATTAAGTTTAATAAATTTACAAAGTTTTTCACAGAATGATTTGTAGGGAAGGGTTTTAAGCTCATGAGGGATTAAATTGTAGAAGTGTGGACCAAGATAGCTAAAGGATGCCTCGAATTTGGTAGTACGATGAACGGGAATAACAAGTAGGAAATTGGCAAATCGGGTAGTACGTGAAGCAGACTCATTTGATTGTGAAAAAAGTTTAAGTAGATCCCGAAGATAACTGGGAGAATTAGAGGAGAGCACAGAGTGTACCAGTAAACATAGGTGAAATATCCATCTCTGTCTCATGGTCAACCAGTCTGATTTATCCATGAATGGTGATATATGCTCGTATTTCCGAACATTGAAACAAAACCTCAAACACGCATTCTGAATAGATTGAACTCTAGCAAAATTTCTTTGAGATAGTACAGGGCTATAAAAAATATCACTGTAATTAAATAACGACAGTATGAGAGTATTGCACAACATTAGCTTGGTTGACTGTGTTAATTGGTTGCGATATTGATATAGGGATCTTAATCTCAAATATGCTGCTCTACATTTGATTAACACATGATGATCAAAATTCCATCCACTGTCCATCCATAAACCAAGATTTTTAGCAAGATCAACATGACCAATTGAATGACCATCAATTAACAGCTGAAAAGTATCCGTATTTGCATTACTTAGGCGATTTGTAGGGTCTAAAAAGAGATACACAGATTTATTAGGATTTAAAATTAATCCATTCTCCATAGACCATTTATGAATATTACCAAGATCCACATTTAAGCAATCAACAGCCAATGAAAGATTAGATGGGTGAAAGGAGTAAATAAATTGAGTATTGTCTGCATACATCTGAATCACGGAGTTGAAGGATAGATGCATTAAATCTGCAACATAGATGTTAAACAGAAGGGGACCTAGAATGGAGCCTTGAGGTACCCCTCGAAATAAGAAGCGTAGAGATGACGTTTTTGTAGCATCCAGGGTGCGTACGACCGTTGACTGAGAGCGAGTTGATAGGTAAGTTGCAGGTTCAATTGCTGGTTCTGAGAAATTAAGGAAGCGCAGTTTAGATAATAGACGGTCATGACTTAACGTATCAAATGCCCTGGAGAAGTCCAATAGACAAACAACAGATACCAAATCTCGATCGAACGCTGTCATATCAGACAGTAGAGTTAGTGAGGATGTAGTGCTGTAACCGCGTCTGAATCCAGACTGATTGTGAGGTAAAAGAGAATGTGTTTTCAGAAGTCTCTGAATTTGTATCTCAACACACTTCTCAAGAATCTTTGACAGAAAAGGAACTAATGTTATTCGCCGAAAATCAGAGTAACTAGATGGGTTATTAACTTTAGGTATTGGAATCACGAGACCGTGTTTCCACGCAGACGGAAACTCAGACTTTTCTAATGAATAGTTGACTATATGGGTAAGATGAACGAAGCAAAATGGCAGGCACAGTAAAACCATGTTTCATGAAATGCCATCCGAAGCAGCACTTGTCAGTTTAAGTGAGCGTACAACATTAAATAGATCTTCTTCAGAGATTGGCTTGAATGTAAAAGAGGGAAGTGAATTCACAACGTGGTCGCTTGGAGAAGACAAGACGTGAGTTGAACAACGAGCATCAGGGATGGAATCAACAAAGTGGTTATTTATGGAATCAGGATCCGAAAGCAAAGGAGTTGCAGGAACCAAATTGTCACAGCGATGAACGTTAGCTAGCTTAAGTTTCTTCCATAGAATATCCGATTTCAAGGATGATAATGAGTCAAAGTATGCTTCTCTTCAGAACGTAATAAACGCAATGTTTCATGTCGAAGCATTTGATATTTAGCCTTATAATATTCTCTTTCACAAGATGAGTGAGATTTTTTCATCTTCTTTTTCATCAGATTGCGTTTGCGTATCATACATCGAACATTTTTTGTTGCCCACGGCGCCATAGAACGTGTAAAAGAAACAGTTTTAACAGGGGCAAAAATATCAATAAGCTGTACAATAAGAGAAGCTAGGATAGATACACTGGGTTAGATACACTGCTAGATGCTTTGAACATTATTCCGTCAAGGGTTAAAGTGGTGGAAGTCAAACTTCAATATTTCTTAGCTAGAGGCCAGCACAATGCTAGCACAATGCACAGCCAACAAGTTGCTCATACCGCTGCACGCAATTGTGGTGCAAGTCACAGTTAGGATGAAGGAACAGCTTCCAGGGGCTCCATACAAATAGATCCTTGTTTATCTGCTCTCATCACAGAAGAAGCATCTCGAAGGAAGAAACCATTTAATCGCTGTAAGTGATACGTGGAAGGTCAAAATTGCTCTCACTTGGTTGAAAATCATGACAAAGCACTTTTTTTATGACATAACTATTTCAAACGAAAATTGTGCATGCTCATTATTTGAATGTAAGTTACAGTTTTCAGAAACGGTTTGTGCAAAAGTGGTGAAAGTCAACAGAATAGTGAATGAGAAGGTTCTCATCTATAGATTGACCGTCAAAAATATCATCCCAGCTAACATTGGTAGCCACATCATTAAAATTATCAATCGGTATAGATCGTAGATCTCTGAACATTACAGTGTGCCGCAACTTTTGCTTAGGAAGACATTTAATTTTACAGGAAATTAGTTGATGGTCACTAATGCCCGCTGAGTCCGATACATCAACATCAGTCACTTCCAGGGAATGAGATACAAATAACAAGTCAATAATTGACGATGACGTGGCAGTCACACGAGTGGGTTCTGATATAATTCGTGAAAAATTAAAGAATTTTTGAAAATCAGCGACAAGACCATTAGCAGAAGATAATTGCGTCGATGTGATACCTATATCAACATTAAAATCGCCTAAGCAAACTATGGAAGATGTCAGTATCACAATATTGGATATTATAGACTCTAACGTTGAAAAAAAGACTGAGGGCATGTAGCCAGGCCTATAGGCAGTGACAATTGCTAAAGGCAAGTTGTCGCACGAGCATCTCAGACCATCTATCAATATGCCAACAGCCTCAATATGGGCGCTTGAATCTGAGGAGCTAGAAGCTAAATCTAGCACTGAATAATTCAGTTGAGATTTGAGGTAGATACATACACCACCTCCTCTACTTAGAGGACGATCACAACGAATAAGATTATATCCTTTTATCTGAATATTAGAGTCAGGAATATTCTCGCTTAACCAGGTTTCAGACATAGTGAACACATCAAAGTCATATAAGTACATGCAGTTACGCAGATCAGATAAATGTGCCGTTAACGATCGGACATTAAGATGAGCAATAGAAAACTCAGATGCAGCAGTACTGGTAACATAATTAGTTCGTTTGTTGGGGACGGTAGAACAAGAACAATGCAGTCACAATTGAGACAATTTCTGTAAATCAGTACAAGAAGTAATTCTGATAGGAACAGAGTCAGGTAATTGTTTAACAAAAGTGATTCCTCTCCGCATCCATACTGCAGCTAGACCCTTTTCCTTAACTATTTTCCTGGCCTCATAAAATACCTTCCTCTCAGAGTATAATGATGGTTCAGTTATTGTAATTAAACCCTCATTCCAGTCAGGCGAGACTTCAGAAGCTTTAAGATATCTTTTTTTTCGTTTGGCGGCAATCCATTCATCACGAATAATAGTTCAGATAAATTTCACAATAATTGGGTTACCTTTTGACTTTGGGCGGTGGATCGAGTGAACATCGTGAGTGTTGAACGTTAAGCCCAGAACACAACCAATCAAGGTAAGAATACTCAGAAGATCAGCTGTAGTTTCACGTGATTTAAGCTTCGTACCCAGGATCACCAATTGGGAATCGCGCTCAGCACGGCCCATGCCCTCAGTGTTCACAGAAGTCGTAGTAGAAGGCAGTGTCAAAGCATCAAACGAACTCTTCAAGACCTCGAGATCGCTCTGTATACCATCACAAAACCTCTCAAAACTCGCCTGACTTTCAGAAAGTTTCTTCATTTCCGACTTTACCGCATCAATACTAGCTTTTGAACTCTAGATGGCAATGCTTCTAGTTTTTGAATTCTATCAGACAGCGAGTTAATGCTCAATACTGTCTTCTCATTAGAACGAATAAGCTCTTCCATCTTATTCTCCATCAAAGTCATGAAGTTATATATTCTTTGAGAATTCAACGATAGCTCAGATGTTACAGAATTAGATGCATGTGTACCATCATGGGTTTCGAATAACGAAGTTTCTGATGACTCCGGTAAGGAGGAAGCGGGAGCATCGGCCATGCTTTGTATTTCCTTCTGGCAGGATGAACAGCATTTATATCTCTTATTTTGCCATGTAACATCTTTAAGCAACATGCATTTATTGGGATGGAAGAGTTTCAAACATTTGTTACATGAAATGGGAGAGATGACAATCTGCCCACACTCACTACAAGTCAATGTAACAGACGACTGGGATCGTGTATTGTTGCTTACTGAAGGTTCATGCATGTTGAATGCACAGATAGATAACAAATACCAGAGAACTACAGAAATTTCAATTAAATTGATTGCGAATAAATCGCTGCACCGGGAAATTCACTGTCCTGCTGCAGAGGGAAAAGGGCGGGAGCGGCGCTGCGTACAACCAACCTTGTCCGTCACCTCACAAGAAGTCTCGCTGCACAGGGAAATTCAATGAATATGATCTTAAATTGCATCCTTCGCAGTACTTCCGTGTTTTCGACTCCGTGTCAAAATGAGATAAGGAGCTCTCCGACGTTGCCACTTGACAAGAAAGAAAAATCAATATTTTCACTCGCGGCTTAGCAAAGTGAACTACCCCGTTTTCATTATTCGACATGGCTCACCATAGCCAAGCCTCACGAGAGCGAGTTATCCCATTAGTAAACTAGTAATTTTGGATTCGTTAATGATGTATTCCTTGTATTTCTTAGAATAAGAGATATATGAATAAACAATTAATATAAAAAATTCTAATAGATAATTTGGAGAATTAAAAAGTATTTCATAGAAATATAAAAAGCCCTTTTGAGGGTCACCTTGTTTTAAAATCAAAATAGTATATTTACGCTGTGGAGACAGTTTTGTAATACAGTTAATTTGACAAAAACAAATCACGGATAAGCAAAACAACTCTGGGCAAGAATCGGGTTCGATCCTGCGGTCTAGGGTTCTGGAAGAAAGGATTCTACCACTGAGCCAAACGAATACATCTTTCAATTCCTTACATAAACTTATGTATTGCTGGCGTACGTTATTGTGCCAAATGTGGGACAACGTTTGAAATGTCTCCAATATATTTAGACAATTACAAATTTATCAAACGGAATTAAAACTGGAATTACTGAAATGCATCGCACTAACTAGTCCCACTTTAAGGGAGTCCCACTAACTATTGACCATCCCCGTACTTCTAAACGGCTCCCTATATCGAAATACAGTTTTCGCTTAACAATGCACAATCATGGGGCGTGAGAAAAGAGAAATGGTGTAGAGATATTGTTTGAAATATTTTTAGTTTTGGAGAAATTAAAGAATCTTTAGTTTTTCTAAAGAGAACCATACATTTTTTCTCACTAGCAACAGATACATCATAAAAGAGGAATGCGATGATATAACATATGCTAATATTTTATAGTATTTTGTGTATAAAATTATACATTCTAACATGAGATTTTAAACAAAACGTGCAGTTTTTCCTGTAGCAGTCGCAATTATCGGAAAGGTGTCCTTCGCGGCCTCTCCCCGCAGAAGTGTCGGCGCTGCGAAGGTAAACTTCCTCAAAGGCGGCAGATGCAAGGGTTGTTGCAGGAAATCTCGAGCATTTAATTTAAAATCACATGTCAGAAAGTATATTTTTATACTCAAAATACTATCAAAATATTAATATATGTTACATCATTGCATTCGTCTATTTATGATCTCTCTATTGCTAGTGAGAAAAATACGTGGTTCCATTTAAAAACTCAAAGATGATAAAATTTCTCAAAAACAAAAAATATTTCGACAATTATCTCTACGGCAAATTGCTTGCCCCATGATTCCCCATTGTTGACCGAAAACTGCAACATAGAAGAAACGGGGGTGACCCTCAGTCGGTGCGACTCCCTGTATATTGCTTGCATATACACACAAAAACTGTTGAACAGATAATACAAAGAATATTGCAGTTTTATAAATCCCCCGACAAAAAATAACAGTATGTTTTGGTTTAAATTCTGAATATTGTCCCACAACGACTGAACTTCTTCTGATGAGTGGGTAACTGTTCAACTTTGAAATGAATTCCAGTCGCTATAATTTTTTCTTGATGCGTGATTCTCTTCCCGAGGTAACTTCTTGTTTGCATTTCTGTTGATGGTAATCTTTTTATTTTACGAGCGCATTTTCGTGGTCGGTTTTGACGGGCAAAAATAAAAATAATTTTATTTTTGTAAAAGTAAGAATAATAACGCAATACTTGCAATTTACCTATACATCGCGCACGCGGGCGGTGTTTGGGTCACCTTCTGAACATGTGTAATTATGGAGATCAACTTTTTACGGCTGTATCCCTTGATAAGACAAGTTTGTCACGCCTTGAATTATGAATAATGAGGTAATAGGATGATAACGAGGAATGAAGAGACAATCACGAATACGACCATGCCTACGCAGGACTCGAACCTGCAGCGTCCTTGGAGCAGCCACGGGGCCGACGTAGTTGTTGTTATTGTTATTATTATTATTATTATTATTATTATTATTCCTCTAAATCACGACTTAAGATGTTATGCGTCGGCTGAATATAAAATCTACTCCAGGTTGCAACCAGCTACCTAAGGAGCAGATCTAGGGATTGTCGGTGCCTCTACAATACTTTGCGCAAAATGTGGGCTGTTCCAAATAAAGCGATTTCTTGCACTTCCCAGTCTTTTGGATTACCTGGGAGTTTAGACAAGTTCTTACACAAATTTTGCGGAACAAATCCCAGAGTTCCGATAACTATCGGTACGACCTGTGCTTTTACGCCCCACATTCGGTTGATCTCGATTTCCAAACTCTTGTATTTAAGACGTTTCTCTGCCTCCTTGGTAACGACGTTTTGATCGCAAGGTACAGCAACATCCACAAGTAAACACGATTTGTTCTCCAAATCCCGGATGACTATATCCGGTTTGTTTGCTGCTATCGTGCGATCAGTCTGAATTTGTTGGTCGTACAATATCGTACACAATCCAACAGACGTCACCGGTTTCGGTGAGTGTTCGTACCACTTGAGGCATGTGTTCGGAACTTCGAGGGCGGTACAGATCTGCCAGTGGAGGTAGCTACACACCCTGTCGTGTCTTTTCAAGTATTATTATTATTATTATTATTATTATTATCGTTTATTTTTCACAGCTTCCTGGTACAAGTTGTAGGAGTCATACAGATATTTCTATCAAAGCATGACTTCCTTAGTACAATAATTTTAATTAAACTAATCAGGGAGTAAACAATTCTACAAATATAAATTTTGACACTTAAATTAATTTACAAATTAAAAGTAAATAGTTCTTTAACACAAATTTTTAGAAACTCATAAATCTTCTGACTAAAGAACACGTGCTCAGGATCACAGCTTTCTGTAGATTGATGGTAATGTTCGTCTCGATCCCCAGTTTATTCAGAGAGTGCTTCAGGACGGTAGGTATCACACCTGTTGCTGAGAGGACGATTGGTACAATCTCCACGTCCAATACATGCCACTGCTCCTTTACAATTTGTGCTAGTTCTCTGTATTTCTGAATTTTATTTTTGTGTGTTGTTTCGAGGTTGCTGGTATCTACAACTGCTATGTCTATCAGCCATACTTTTCTTTTAGATGTATCCCAAAGAATGACATCCGGCCTGTTATGATGGACTGTTCTGTCGGTTAGTATGCTTCGGTCCCAGTATAGCTTATATAATGTATGTTGTTCTCGATGACATTTTTTGGATTGTACTTGTAGTAGGGTGTATCAAATTCACCAGCAATTCCACATATCCTTGCAAGTTTGGCGTGGATGATTCGTGCTACCATATCGTGCCTCTGTTTATAATCAGTTAGGGCAAGCATGCGGCAACCCGTAGTGATGTGCTGGATCGTTTCTTGACCTTCACCACAGGCCAGCAGATATCGGAAGGCACTTCGGGGTCTTTAATAATGTGCTTGAGATAATTTCTTGTCGCAATCACCTGGTCCTGGATTGCTATCAAAATCCTTCAGTCTCGGGGTACAGATATCCTATTTTAAGCCACTTGTACGACAAGCAGGCGTCGACATTTGATTTGGCTATTTCTGTAGGGTATCTACCATGAAGTTCTTTTTGTTTCCATTGTTCTAATTAATAAGCTTGTGTTGATCGTTTGTGTAATACATTTTGCTGTTTAAGGTTGAGGGGTGTCTCGTCCACTTGCTGGATTACTCTGTGTAGCTGAGATGACAAGGCTTTCTCATTGAAATACTCTCTCATGTGCGTCAACAGTTTTGCGATTGGTGATTACCAATCTTTAAGATATCCGTTCCCCCTAGTTTTCTTGGTAGTGTTATTCTCTGGATAGAACGTTTTGGATGGTGGTATTTGGACCGAGTCATTTGGATCCTGATAATCCTCTCCAGTGAGTCTAAATCTGTTCTGGTCCATTTTATAATGCCGAATGAGTAATCACAGGTATGGCATATGTATTAATTACTGTTGTAAGATTACGAGAGTTGAGGGAGGTCTTAAGTATGGTATTCAATCTGTTAGATAACTCTGTTTCTAACTTCTCTTTTATCTAACTGTGTATGACCATTTTATTTTGTTGAATCCCCAGATACTTGAAAAACTCGTCTATTCCCAATGCTGTGATGGTCTGTATTGATGTAGTCTCATGATCTGTGCTCTCTTTGAGTTTCCCCTTTGAATACTTTGTATTTTACATTTTTCTATGCCAGAATTCATACCTATATCACTAGAGAATCTTTCAGTGATATGTATTGGCTGCTTCAAACCCTGTAATATGCAGAGTATAGTTTTATGTCATCCATGTACGCCAAATGGGTGACCATACACTTCCCTTGGCTTTTCAGTTCAAATCCCAGTCTAGTGTTGTCCAACACATACGACAGCGGGTTATTATGGCCAGGCAGAACCAAAACGGACTGAGGCTATCTCCTTGAAATATTCCTCGCTTGATCTTCAAACTCTTTGTGACTACTCTCTCGTTCCTTGATTGCATCTGTATTCTCGTAGACCAGTGGTTCATTACAGTCTTGAGGAATTCCACAATCACAGGGTTTATAACGTATATTCTAAGGACATGGATGAGCCAATCGTGAGGGACCATGTCGAATGCTTTTTTAAAATCAATAAAGCACGTAAACAGGTTGCGCTTTTTCCCACATGCCTGGGACATGATAACACTGTCTATTACTAACTGTTCTCTACTTCCCAATGAACCCTTGCAGCTGCCTTTTTGCGTCTTCGAGATTATGTTATTTTTTGTGCAATGTTGTTCGATGATCATATGTAGACAGCCAGTCATGATCTTGTATAATGCGTTGAGGCATGTGATTGGTCGGTAATTCCCTGGATGTGTAGTGTCATTTGTTTTTGGTTTTAAGTATGTAACTCCTTCACTCAAGATGATTGGAGTTTCTTTCGGATTTTTCAGGTAATGATTCACAAGTGTCAAGATCTTTTCATGGAGACATGTGAATCTCTTGAACCAGATGTTATGAAGCCCATCAGGACCAGGGCATTTCCAATTATCCAGCTTACGAATAGTGGCCCGTAAGGTATCCATAGAAATTTCACTGGTTTCCATGTGACTGATAGTATCAGTAGATTTCGTAACATCACTCATCCATGATGTGCTTTCTTAAAAGTGGACTTCTGTTGACCATATTCCTCCCCAGAATTATTCTACAGCTGACTTCGCTGGCAACTGAACGGTTTCAATTTCTCCTTTCAATCTCCTATAAAACACTTTTTGATTACTATTAAATACTTGGTTATCATTTTTGCGTATTTCTTATTAGAAACTCTTATTATATCGTCTCAATCTTTGGCTGTAAAGGCTGAGTTTTTGTTTCAGAGTATCAATATATTCTAGAATATATTCATTTGCAGGATTGTACGATGCGTGTTTGCGATGCATTCTCATGATTTTGATACTTTTCTCTTCATCTTGTTGCTTCTATTTCCCCTCAGATAGGCTTCCAGAATCGCTATATCTGATCTGAGCTGCTTTATTTTCTTCTCTAGCCTTATCTTCCAGGGCGGTTCATGCAGTTGTCGGTGCGCTTGTTGTTTTCGACTTTCAATGATTTTCCCACCATTTGCCCTTACAATTGCCACTGCCATGCAATAAATGGTGGAATCAAGTTGGTCGTGTGTGATGTTTTTAACTTGTTCCATTTCAGAGGGGAGTATGTTTTCGTTTGCCAGCTTAATCAATTCTGCCAGTTTCTTGGAGCTGTGTTGTCTTTGTATTCTGGGTCTTGTTTGGTATGTAAATCCCCAGTATTCCGCTTTTGCTGTCTGGTAATGCTGACGGAGCCGTTCAAGCAGCATACCTTCAACAGGATGTTCAAAGTCTTGATGTTCACTTCGGCAAGCATCCGCTTGCTGGACTATCGGGTCCGGTTGAGAGACTCGAGGCATCAATTCAACAAAGGACTGTGCTTCCTCCTGCTCTTCATTCCATCGCATTTCTGCCTCGATTTCCGATTTAATTTCCTCTCTCCTGATACGCGAGACGTACTTTTCAGACTTGTAAATTAACGCTCTTCGGTCTGCGATATGAGTTAAATGTGGGTAAAGTTCCATAAAACCTTTATATAATTCCTGCCGGTAACCTAAATAGACTGTTTCGCAACGGGTAGTGCGCTGAAATATCCTTACGATATTTTCATTCATGTCAGTTGTCTATTGTAGCCTCCGTCGTGGCAGGCCTGCCTGAGTGGTCCCGAGTGATGTCCAGGAAACACTGTTGGCAGGTGCAGCTGATTGTTTTTGGGTGCTGCGTTGGTCGGCTGTAGAAGTTTCGGGTGTCCCGGTGTTCGCCCGCCTGTTCAGCGACACACCACTGGCGGTTTGCATGCTGTCACGACCAGCGCCAGCTCCAGTCGCGCCCTGGCGATCCCCAGACAGCGGCTCATTTTCCGAGGCCTTACGACTGTTATAGCGACTCTCCATACTGTTAGATATGGGTTGCCATTGCCCTGTTAGCCGTTACTGATGTATTAGTAACGTTGCCCGTCCCCCACGTGGCATAGATGTTCTTCGCTCGGACGTAGGGCTGGACTTCGGGGAACTTATTATTATTATTATTATTATTATTATTATTATTATTTTAATTGGGTGTTCATATATCAAAGAAGTTGGCTTTACATTGTTGCAGAAATTTTGTTTCCACGAGGATATATGACCCTAATGCTAGAACTCACTACGAAGAACAAATTTTATTTGAAACAAAAATCTTCAATTTTGTAGTTGTGGGAAGACGCCGAGAAAAATTCACACTTTTGCAATTTTCGAAAATTCAGATTTAACCGTGAAAATCGGACCTATGCCACTTTTATAAGTGTATTTTACTCTAAAGAAATTCAAAGAAAAATTTGGAGCCTTTTTGAGAAAATTTTGAAAATGTCCGGCGACTTCATGCAAAGTACCCCAAAGTTTGAACAAAGATTTTCAAAATCGCGGCGCCTCGAGTGGAAGATCGACCGAAGAATATCCATTTTGGAGGAAATCGTACTTATAGTTTAGATGCTAGTGTTGTTCACAGACGGACAGACGGACGGACGGACGGACAGACGATTTGAAAACAACAACACTTTTTCGGTATCAGTGGACCCCAAAACGTGTATTTTCGTTAAAATCTCGAAATCCATTACATAACTATCCCTGTACTACATATATTACTCCGTATTTACGTATGTATACGGCAAAGTAAAAAATGGCCTAGTGTTTAATATTTGACAGAATTAATACTACTACTAATAATAATATTAATAATAATAATTGTAATAATAAAATAACTAGGATAGTTTAGTTAACTGGGGGTGTAGTTTTAATGTAGAGTCATTTATCGAGTAACTTTTCTTCATTTGAAAAAAATTCAAATGTTCATTACTGGAACTAAATTAACAATTTATACACCCTTATTTCCTTTTGACATTAATTTGTCAATATTGCTCTTGGGTTTCCTGAATCCTTTAAATTTGGCAATGTTCTTCCTCGCTGGAACGTGAGACCTGGCGTCGTCCTTTCGGGGTTTTCCTCACCGCACTGTTTACTGCTTTATAGTAATATCACATGCCTTCTGGAGTCGTAGGGACAGTCTCATTAAAAATGTTTTTTACTTTCATCATAAAAAATAATCAATTGCGAAATCTGGTGAATACGTAGGTTAATTTATCATATGTCCCTGCCCTAACAATTGATGTGAATTTGCTTTGTTCAAAATTCTTCTTGATAAATTAGTATAAGTGCGGGCCAACAGTCGCGGTGAAAATATATTTCAGAAGTAAAGTTTTACAATTCACATTTTGTTTTCTTTTATAAATTTGTTACATTCATGAACAAAGGAGGAAGTGGTAGCAGTAAAGAATATTAGAAACTTGCTGCCAATCTATGATCTGTTTAATTATCTCGAGATATCACTGTAAAACATCTTAACGTATTGACTCCCTTGCCTTCTACTTTAAATGTTTTAAAATTCAGGTTTGTTTCTGTCGCCATTACAAATTAAGGTCAATGCTTATTAGGTCTGAAAATGGCCTTAATTTTTTTTTCTTAAGCTGTCAGTTTCTTAGATCGTTCTTTTCGCTGATTGGCTTTTTTAACATTGATGTCCGTTTCTATGCACTCCCTGCCATGATCCTGATTACAGTATTCACGCATCCATCACATCGCACATCCAGCACATTGCACCATTATAGCACAAAGGTCTGGGCACCGCGAAGGCCAAGTGAACCATAGGCGATCGCCGCATAGGCGTCTCAAGGCTAATACTTCCCGGACCAGTAAATAAATTCAAATCAAGTTTAGGTAAAATACTTGCTCTATATTTCTTTTAAATTATTAACAACTAAGATATTGCATTCCTCTTCATTTCTAATCATTTTAGAAACACAATCTATGTAGTTCTATTAAAAAAATAAAATATTATTCATATTTCAATGAATATATCTATTGCACAACACTTGCGTCGCGGATTAAATGTTAAAATGATCTCCATTCAAACTTCGCTAGATATTAAGAATTATTAACAAAAATCGAAAATAGGAAATACAAGCTCTAAATTGTATCACTAGGGTATTTCAACATAATTCCTTACATCGCACTGCGAATTTCGGCAGCAGTCTCGTATTACCGAGTAGTATATGCTGCGATTTTGACGGTGATAGTGAAATCGATGAAATTAAAACTTTCTTCTAGTTAGCTCAAACTGGAACTTCAAAAAATTCAAGAAAACAATTCGATAGATAAACTTCTTGATACAAAATTTTTAATTAGTAATAATATAGTATGTGCCACCGCACCGTCAAAATGCATTTTGCAAAATAATTTGTTTATAATAGATTTCATCACTAGATGATAAAGGTGCACTATTGACTAGAATATAAACAAACAAGTAGCAAACTTTTACGTTCACATTTGCAGGGCAACAATTTCGGCGTTTTGATAATTTATTTATTATTATTAAGTTGGCTGTCCGGGTGACGCCGCGTCCATGGCAAAGGTGCCGACGTTTCGGTCGCCATTCTGCGACCTTCCTCAGGGCGTAATGCACATCCAGCATTACGCCCTGAGGAAGGTCGCAGAATGGCGACCGAAACGTCGGCACCTTTGCCATGGACGCGGCGTCACCCGGACAGCCAACTTAATATTGACTCCGGCCGCGGAAGCCTACGCTCTCAATTTATTTATTGCTCAGACGAATTAAAATATCGAAACGACAGTTCTAACGAAGTATTAAGAATTTAAAGAAAATGTGGAAAGAAAAATAAGCAGTAGTTCATTAGCAACAATTTCGATCAATTTGCCGATAAGTCAGAAATCGTTAATACCGTATAATCGGCGGAATGCGAGACACTGCAAAAACGATCTGAACCCTATACTTGACTGTGAGGGAGAGCGACTGGAGTGTCTGTAAAACAAATGAGGGTTGGCATCAGATGTTAATTTCCTACAAACAATTACGGATCTCCAAATCGAAAGGCGATAGCGGCGATTGAATTGTGGAATTTCGCAACTTGTTGAAAGGCAATTAAAATGAGAGAATAAAGAAGTATTGTAAAATCTGAAAATTTATAAACAATTTCCAATTTTTGCAATTCTAAAGTGGGAAGAGTTCCCTAATGACCCAGAACCGAAAACTGCGAATTAACAATTTTGCAACAATTAAAAATGTTATAAACAATTTTGAAATGTGCGTTATTTCTGCGGAAGAGTGTGCTCAAATTGTCCCTGAGTCAAATATCGCAAAATCACAATTTTCACAAAAGATTCAAATTGATTACTTAATATCTAGTTTAATTGTTGATTTAATAATAAATATACACTTGGTCTTTGAATTTTATTATTTTTTATTGAAATAGTTCCTCAGGCGTCCTCTATCGATTTGAGAAAGACAGTATTTTGCAATTTTTGCAAATTTTAGAAACATATGAACAATTGCAAATATGCAATTAGAATATTTTTTCTTATTAATAAAATCTGAAGTAAACTGGACATTTGTTAAAGATAATGGATTGTGTATGAACAACAATATTGAACTTAAAATATATATAAGAAGTAATTGGTCTAAAATTAATGTTATTTTATCTCACATCAACGTAATTTCTTCAAAAAGAATTGTGTTAACAATGGTTAAGTGTACGTGTTCATATATATTTGAATAAATTTATTTTCATGTTCATAAAAGTGTTTCATTTCATGTATTTTTATTTGAAAATATTTCCATATCGGAACTGGAGACGCCCGCCATTTTGTACGGCGTAATTCTGTTAGGACACTCCCCTCTGTGTTGAGATTGGCTGCCTAGGTTTGTGAGGCTCTGCCTGCAACGTTTCGTCATGACAAGGGCTGCCCAATCCGTGCACAAGCTGAACTTAGCCGCAATCGGCCGCGATCAATTTTTCTTTCCAAAACTGTACAACCGATGGCTGAAAATCAATTAAGGCAATATTTGGGCTGATTGGTTGTATATGCACATACTAGCTGTCCCGGCAAACGTTGTTTTGCCATATAAATTATTTTTAGGATTATTGTAGTAGAAAAAATGACTAACTTATTGTCAGTGTTTGAGGATGTGATATATATGAGTTGAAGACACATGGAGCGCTGTGAACGATGATGAAATATAAAAATAACACAATACCAAACATTTATATTTTTAATTTATTGTAATTTATTTTTTGAAATTATATACATTGCTAATTATAATCATTTTACTAAAAAGACCATATCAATCCCTCAACGCAATAGAGTGTTCAATATTTTTTGTTATCCCATCTTTAGCTAACACAAATAAACTGGATGGTTTGCCCACTCGAGAGCATGCCACGTATAATTGACCGTATCAAAAACATGGTGTGCTAAAAAATGAGCCACAGACATCGTTTGGCCTTGAGACTTATTGATAGTCATCGCAAATGCCAATCTTAACGGAAATTGAAGACGTTTAAATTGAATTGGCACATTTGCGGGTATAATAGGGATCCATGGCAGTAATATATTATCATAAGTAATATCACGAGAAATGCTGTGCTAGCCGGTAAATTCACGACTCGCGTAGCGAGGAGTGAATTTACCGGCTAGCACAGCACTTCGAGTGATATTTAGTGTGACTATTTCACGAATAAACACATTACATGATTTGAAAGGATAATTTAAATCACAGGAATTACGAAAAGGAGAAATATTACTCAAAATTACAACCGAAAAATGAAAACCTTTTATTCAGTTCCGACTTATCACTGCCTCCTGGAATAACCTATAATCAAGTAACATTTGAATAACAGTTTAATGCAGAAAATTATTTCAAATATGTTTCAATTTTATGGTAATAAAACTTTCGGAAAACAATTCTAACAAGGCTACTGACAAGAACATTTATTAAAAGCACAATCATTAAAGTTGTAGGAAGTTGGTTTCCAAGACTTGGTCTTCCATAGAAGTATTTGAAATGGAAGATGTACAAGATGAATTAGCAAGAAGAATTGGAATTCGTCAATTTCGAATGGATTGAACACACGTGTGTACTCATTAAAATATTTTCCTGAATAATTTTGGTTGTAACGTTCCACATAGTTTTGATGGCATATTCTTTGTACTCTTCACAATCTAATCTTCGTATATTAATTGCCTAAAACATATGTAATTTCTTCATTTGTAGTTTGTGCTGTCCATTTGTATTTTCTGTCTTGACAAAATTCTTGAAATTTCTTTTACACACTTTTTCTGTTCCTTTTGCTGTTTTTCGGCACTGAATCTTTAATAATAGATTCTATTTCAGAGTTTTAAACATTACCAAAACCACACATTTTAATATTATATTGATGCACAAGAGCTATTTTGGAGGTGAAACAAATGCTATCGTTATCTTAAAAGGTAAACAAAGGTTTTACAGCGATAAAAAAAGGTAAACAAGCTGATGGCGATAAACATCTGGGATTGGTTTAATTTGAATATATCCAGGCTTACCATTGGCTACTTACGACGCGGATAGACATGAGTGAAATAGTCACCTCGAAATTTGCGATTGAAAATCATGGCTTCGATGACGTTTTTCATTACAGCCCTGCAAATTAATATTAAATTATTTAAAAATTACACCGAAATAGAAAAATGATAGTTGTAAAATTCTCATCCCTACTCCGTGCTGCTTACTAGGTCAGAAGCAATGTTGGCAGATGTGAAACTTCCGATTGCGAAGTTTTAAGTTCGAAAATGCGCAGTTTTTCTAATCACGGCCATACTCTAGTAGAGTATGACCGTGTTCTAATGAATGCGGATTTACTACGTGTAATATAATTTAAAAATAGGGGAAAACATCAATAATTCAAATATCGACATAGAATTCCGTTTTATTAATTAAAGAAACGCGATATTGTCTCACTATATTTGTTCTATGTTTGTTCTCACTATATTTAATGTTCTCGATTCTCCCAAGAAATTAAAAATATAAAATATCAGTATTTTTGTTATAAAAATGTACTTTCAATTTATTTTTTAATCTCAGTTTAATATGAAGCCGAGTAACGTAATTTCAACATTTTTAATTTCAATATCCAGAGAAGTGCATCATTTCTCCGGCTTGAATGAATGCAGTAAGAATCCGAACGACGTTCCGTATTCTTATTTGGCGTATTCGAAAACGACTAACCAACATGTTGTCACCGATTTGTCCTCAGAATCTCTATCAGTAAGACAATAAAACCATCACCTTGGTGCTTGGTCATCAATTGTGGAATACGGCAATTGGATAAAGCCCTATTGATTGGTAGATGATTGGTGTTGTATTGCTTTCTAGTTTAATCGATTAGAGAGACAGCATTTTGAACATTCGAACTTTGTCAACCATAGTTAGCGGGAAATCTAACGATCGTTATAATAACTCAGGAAATGAAAAAAATGGATTTTAGTTCACTATTAAGGAAATGCAGATTTTTTAGGCATCCCCATCGCTTAATGCGGATTAGGTGTTAATAATGCGGTATAAAATGCGGAAATGCGGTACATCTAGCAACACTTGTCAGAAGTAACGCGGGTAGACGCCTTGCGGGGATACTGATCAAGTGATAATTACATCATTACATCGTGTAAATCAATCAGGGTTTTCTTTACCTTGAAATGTACCAACAATGTCTCGTCATAAACTATTACGAGAATGTTGACATCATTTACCTTAGGACGGTTATAATCGTGACCCGTTCCGAATTTAAAGTAAAATTTTGGGCGCCAGGAACAGGTTACGATAATTGAAACCAATACTTCCACAGCTAATTTTAACGAATGGATAAATGTCCGGCTAGCTGGGTCAATGGGTCCCGTAATAGATAATCGCTATCGTCTAGATAGCCGATCTGCCAACTATACAGTATGGCGAGGAATCTGAAAGGAAATAATTATATATCTCTAACTACTTAACAATTGTGATTGACCAAATGAAAATCTTTTCATTTCCAAAAGAGAAATTTAACAATTTATTTACTTCTATTGACAATTGTTTTCTTTTTTAGGTCATGACCTCGTTTTAAAATAATACCTTTCTACTGCAGTACTGATCTAACGTCTTGATTTACGACGCCCCGCAGTATCTTCCCACTTGAATGCAGATGAACCCAAGTCCAGCTTCTTTCTTCTGATCTTCCGCGCACTGCCGACGAATCCAGCCCTCATTACCTAGAATATCTATTGGTTCTTACGTGATATTTAGTGTTCCTAATCCTCCCCAACTAGTGGTAAAACATTTAAGTCCAACACCGGAATATAAAAGAAACTTTCAAAGTCCTCATCGAATTTACCTCTGCCCATCAACTTTCAGAGTCCGAAAAACTATTGAGTCTTACGTCAAAACTTACAAGTCCCACTCCCCTGATGTTAATCCTGCGAGCGATCTGTACTACTCGACGACCTCTATCAGAATGTCCTTTTCTCCACCGTTTTTCCGCCCTCAACGCTCCGGTATCCGTCCTTCGTTCCTCTTTAAAAAAAAAAAAAAAAAAAAAAAACGACACAATTCGACAGTCTATTCTCCCTTAGCCAATCCATTCATCTCTTATCAAACCGAGTAGCCACGCCCTCGATAATCATTCCTTTTCAGACCAATCCCACATTATTTTATATGTCTTTCTAGCCAGCGCCCCCACCTATTCAAGGCCTGAATGCAGTTTATTGACCTTGCCAACCACTACGCCGGCGTTGCTGTCTGTATATTGCCATTTGCCGATCCTTTTAACCCAACCCATTTACAGCAAATGCTATAACATGCTCACAACCTATTGTTGCCCTAAATGGCAGTAAAAACGAAAATCTACATATTAAAAGACGGCAGGAGAAAATAATTAACGAAAATAAATAAATCTTCTCTAAAGAACAATCATTTAAAAATTAGTATAAAATACATGTACACATTTTTAACTGTTCAACAATGAATCTGTTCCCCATCTTGTACATTCGAGAATTTAATATCAATTTCCGAAGGCTAACAAAACATTAATTAATGAAGGTTAATTAAACATTTCGCAGCAACAAAGATCACAAATTATTAAAACAAAGTTTCTACTCCCAATGTCATATCTACCTGTAGTCAAATATTAATTGCTGTGCTGTTTTCCTGCTAATTATAGAATTAATGATGTATAAGTCTTTAATATGCTTAAGACTCCTCAAACCTAACGCAACAATGTATGGCGGAGACAAACATTTTTCTAGCCGAGCCCGGCAGACGTTGTTCTGCCCCTATATCTCTCTTTCTCCGTCTCTCTCTCTCCCCGTCTTTCTCCGTTTCTTTCTCTTTCAGCGTCTCTCTCCGTGTTTTTCACATTTAATAGCTGATTCTGCAAATCTCTGAGCAGGTGCGTAATATGGAGAAACACCGTGTAGCGGGTGAAATACCGCCGTGTGAAATACCTACAGTGTGTAGCGGGTTGCCTAAAAAGTTTTGTCCGAAAAAATTGAAAACGTTGGGTGGATCACCCTTATCACTAAGGGGCATAAAAATAGGTAACAACCTATTTTCAGAACTACTGAATATACATATAGAATTTCATCAAAATCGGTCCAGCCGTTTCGGAGTATGGTAACTAAAACTGTGGCACGAGAATTATATATATATATATATATATATATATATATATATATATATATATATATATATATATATATATACTTATATATATACTTATATATATATATATACTTATTAAAACTTATTACATTTTGGTTAGTGCTGAAAGTTCCTCCAACCGGCGAAAAATCACCAACAATTAAGTTTTTATATTTCGGAACCTCTTTATTTTTTTCAGACAATCAAATTTTATTGCAGGTAATATTTCTCTCTATGATAATGATTATTACAATTTTTTAAAGTCAATTTTAAAAAAACTGACCGTTTATAAATATTTCCGGAAGTAGTCATTTATACTCCAAGATTACAGGGGATCGAAATTCGTTGGCCCTTTTCATATCCGATGAAAGGGAACGTGAATCCAAATGTTTCATACATTTCTTTTTATCACATATTAGCATGATAATATTTCATTCGAACCATTTTCAAAATGAAAAGGTAAGTAGTGTCTTGATATATGATAGAATAGTGCTTCTTTAAATTAAATTTGTGAACGAGATACGTGGCCAGAACCTAAACAAACCGAAAGAAAACAAATATCATTGAAAAGAAAACAAAACTTAATACTAAATAAAACTTAAATAAATACAAACCTAGCCAACCACATAATACATACAAATTAACTAATTCTCGACAAATCGTCGACGTGTAGAGAAGTTATCACCCAACATTTTCCCGCCAAACGCTGTGACGTTATTCCGGATATTCTGGATGTCTACTCTGGCGTCTGGCTAGACTTTAACACATCTTACGGCGAAATTTCACACTAACTATTCATTTCGCAGGTTGAATAAAAGTGACTATTTGGCAACATTGCACTGTGATAAGTGGTTCAGCGGCAGCTTCTGGGCAGCTTTCTCTAAGACCCTCTCCCCCATACTCGCCATACTCCGAAGATTTCCGAGGCTTGTTGTAGGTAGGCCTAATCAAAGCCTCGAGGTTGCCTTATTCAATGCTGGAGTCTTTGCGTGTGATTCAGTTGTCAAAATCGTGTACCCCGTATTTCCCCTTTAAATGCTTTTGTAAATGACAATGGTGCTTACAAAGCTTTGTGTGGTTGCTGTTGTGATCTTCGTTTTGACTTTAAATCCAGGTAACGCTTACAAATGTTCATAGGGGAGGTACGGTAACTTGATTTGAGGTAGCGAGCATAATTAGGGAATTGTTACTTCAGTAAAACACATTGTAGCACGGTGTTGTTTTAATTACAGTGTGCTCTGAACGAATGAAAAGTAAAATATATGATTCTATTGAGGGTGCTGCTTGTTTCAGAAGATTAAACGGAACACATCAGTTTGGATGCACTTGTGAGTGAACCTCTTTATAATATACAAATATTCATGAATTGGTGAATTATCAACCAAACATTCTTGCTTTTAGCACGCAGACTAGGCAATGTTGGTGTAATCCATGTAATTGCAAGTAACAAAGACCTTACATGGTTGCTAAATGAAGGAGAAGCAGTGCCATATATGACTGTTATGTATCCTGCCATGTTTACCCGGTAAGTTAATTACATTTCACTTATTCTGTTCTTTATAATTCAGCCTGAAATTGGCACATGATGTTCTATAAATCTCATTTTAATATTGACATTTACATGACACTCTAGAGCATGAGTAGTCAGTGAAATTTGTTGCACAATCCTCAAGAATGGCACTTTTTCCATAGTGACATATAGATGTAGTTCTAATTAAAGTTGGCTGTACCAAAACTTTTACATTTGGTAGGTTTAAGAATTTTTTTTATTGGAGCTATTTTTGTTTTGTTTTTGTGGTTTGGTTTGGAATGATACAATAATTACACAAAACTTAGTTTGATTCTTGCCAAATGAGTTGTTAATTATGTCTGTAAAAGACAGAGTTTTCTCCAAAGTGTTGAGAAGATATTAATTTCAGAAGTGCTGACCAAAAAAATGTGATGTAGAATCGTCACTTCTATGGTAGTATCAAACTATAGAAATCATCAAAATTTCAATGTAGTTTTCTTCATTGCAAAATGTTTTTGCACTTGCTGTAATCTTAATTGTATACATAATACAAAGTTTGAATAGCAAAAATGGATAAAAATAATTTTTGAAATTTATGTGTCAAATGTTCCAAAATTGTAATTTAAAATAATAATCAGTAACAACAACAACAACAACAACAACAACCACTTAATTATAATTTTAATGTGTAGTACTGTACAGCCAAGTCTCAGTATGATAGCTGATGTACAGACGAACCTGAACAAAGTAATTAGAATGAGAAAAATGAGTTTAACACTTCAATAAATATGTAAAAGGGGTTGTCCATAAATTACATGACGCTAAAGGGAGAAGGTAAGGGTTTGTGGCAGTGTTACGCTGCAAAGGGGAAGTGGGGGTATTAGTTTGATATTTATTTTTTTACATTTGTCAACAGTTGCTGAAATAATTCGTTTTTTTGAGTCTTGTGCTAAAACATTAATATATTAACTAATTAATTTGTTTTAAAAACATAAAAACACCAAAATTATTAATTGTAAATTGAGCGTTCAATTGCCAAATCTGACCAAATTTTGGGTTTTATCAATCGAACGTGCCATGATAGTGGTCTTGACATCACTCTATCTTATGCTTGCCAAACCTATCTTGATGTGTCAGTGGTATGGTCTTCATTTTTCTCGAAGTATAAATCAAAAATTGAATTGAAAAAAAAAATGGCAGGCTATTGCTTGGGATTGGATGATCCGTTCATGATCCATGATTATAGAAACAGACCAGAACAACTGTTCATTCCATCACTAAGTTCTCAGAGAAGCTTGAATGACTTTTTTAAATTAAAAATAATTTTTTTTTTTTTTTTTTGAGAAAATAAATCATGGGTGATATCGATTGTAAAATTCTGCAAAACCAATTAGTGTATAAAACACCTGATTCAAGAAACAATGATATTTTTGTTATTAGATTCTACTGACAGTCTTCTTCTGCTAATAATGTTATTAATCGTTGTTGTAAATTAGTTAACAAATTGAATGTAAACATCAGTGAGATAGAGAAATCCACGTTTTTATTGTTCGCGAGCAGAGAAATTTTATTTGAGTAAATAAGCGTTGCAGAGTTATATTTACTTCCGATAATTTTTATATGCATCTTATAATTTAAATTTTTTTTATATTTTTTGTTTCTTTTTATAATTGTTGCCACATGCCATTTTTTAAATTTTATTTTGTATTTTGAATTTTTGCAAATAATGGACTGACATGTCTGTGTATTAATAATAAATAGATTGTTACAATAAAAGGAAATATATTTTCAACTTATTTTTTAATCTGAAAGATTACGAAGAAATATTCAAAACTGATATGAAGTGTATTCTAGAATCCATTGAAATTGGCACTGTAGACTCTCACTCTTTCATCACCTACGACAGTGGGTGCATAGCTTGTGATCAACCATTTCTCACCCAAGCATTCGTCCTTCACTCACCACTTTCCCCAATCATATTGGTAGGTGCAGCCAGCATTGCCAACTAATTTCTACTTTAATTATCATTAATTTAAATAATCAACACAAGTTAAATAAATACAAAATGCTTTTTCTGTGCTATAATTTATTTTCACTTCTTGCATTTAAAATGGGGAGGGTGTTGTCGCAAGTGTTATGTAATTATTTAAGAGGTTAAAGCGTGTATTACAGGTGCATGACAAAGGGGGAGGAAGTATTGAAAATACTCGAAATTTGCATTAGGTAATTTACGGATGGCCTCTAATTAAAAACATACACAAAAGAAAAAATAATTTATTGTTAGAAAGACCAAGAACCAGATAAATGAATGGCTATGCAATCTTTTTTTATTAAATGTAAATCAATTGAATTATAAATTGCCCAGTGAAAATAATATAAAAGAATAACATAAAATGTGTAAGGTGACCTTTCATTTGTGTTTTGTGGAGCTCATCCCATTATAAGATATCCCAGTCTATTTGTCACTGGATTTGAAAAAAAAAAGTATTTTCCAAAGAATATAGTTTATTCTAAAATATATTTTCAGGAGTTTTGTTTTTTTGTAGCATATTTTTTCATATAATTGTTTTTTAAATCGGTATTTAAGATACATTGTGAAAAGCAACCGTTTGAATTATTCCAGTTAACTCTGAATTGAAATCTTTTCTCTTCTATCTCAAACGAGAAATAGGTTGTGCAGTATCAAAAAATTGTTTTAAATGATTTGACATGTTGCAGAAAACTTTCCTAAACCACCTTATATGTTTTGGCATCTGGATTACCTTGTTTGAAAATAATAAAGAATATAACTACATTATGTTCTGTACCATTTCTAATGTTCCTGCATTGATTAAATTTTTTTGCTACATTTTTACTGCTTTAATTTTTTTTAACCTGATGCTGAGAGGCATTAGGGGAAGGAGAACAAGAAGAAGAAGAAGAAGAAGAAAAAACCCTTCAGAATACATACATTTGTGAAACATTATTTTGTGACTGGTGAAACAATTTCTGAAGAAGGACAACCTAATAAGCGGGGTCCATGCAAAATGCTAGAAGAAAAAGGTCGCTCTATTTTTTACATAAAATGTAACGTTATGTTATCCTAATGAGTTGTAATGTTTAACCTTATTTTTAGAAAGAAAGTAAATACCAGATTAGAGCTGAGAGGGAGGAGTAATGTAGGGAAAGTTTTGTAATGCTGCTGAAAATCGATTTTGAGATTGTAACGGAAAAACGTTTTGGGATCCCATAACCGAAAAAGTGTTGTTTTCCCCCCCAAAATGTCTGTCCGTCCGTGAGTCTGTGAAGAACACTAGTGCCTAAATCCTTTGTATAATTTCTACCAAAATTTCTTCCTCGGTCGACTGGAAAAACTTTTTTCAAAATTTGGGGGTACTTTACATGAAGCCATTTTCAAAATTTTCTCAAAAATGGCAAAACTTATTTTCTTTCAATTTCTTGTAAGAATGGATTAAAATACACTTATTAAGGTGGTTTAGGTTAGGTTAACTCCGATTCTAATGGTTAACTCTTGATTTTTTGAAAATTGCAAAAGTTTGAATTTTTTGGCTTCTTCCTACAACTACAAAATTGAAGATGGAGATTTTTCCTCCAAATAAAATTAGTTCTTCAAAGTGATTTTTTTCATTAAGGCTAAATGTACCGACACTAAATCAATTTGTCGCCACCACGTGGCTGCACCAAAATGAGTGAAATTTACTTTACCGATAACCTCTGAACAAATGGTCCGATTTTTGATCTGTAAATGGCATTTGACTCCTTTTTATTATAGAATTTACGCTACGAAGCCCTTTTCCCACAAAAAAAAAGCCTTGCAGAAACTCAATTTTTAAACTTTTTCTCGTACTTCCCGGAACAATTTAAAAAATGTGGGCTTATAGCACGATGGCAACAAGCTTCCAGAATCCAACGCCGTGTCAAACATGCAAATCGGATATATAGGAGCGTCGGAAAGTCAAATTTCGAAAAACACCTCACCCCGCACCTTGTGGGCGACGCGGCCAGGCCAAACAGGCACGAGCAACGAGCCGGCGCGGCGACGGCCGAGGAGACCGAACTTGCGGGGGCAGCAAGCCATGCACTCCGTTGATGCTTCCGTCACTTCCCATCTCATGTTTTCCCCACATTGAAACTAGTGATGCTGTAATTGGAACAAACGGTCTCGTGCCATCTTTAATAGTAGTATAAAACAGTGGCGTGCGGTGATAATTTTAGTAGGGGAAGCACTTTTGAAATCCAAGGTATAAAAACGTAAAACAGGTAAAGATGATATGAGTTTTCTCGAAATGTGAATATTAACCCGGGAGAGGTCGCATCTTGCATACGAACGTAACTGGTCGCCTGGGAGAAAACAGACCCCAGGGAAAATTTCGTTGCCTAAATGCCTTCTAACATGAAACACAATTATAATTCTGTTTTTATGCGATTGTAACTTAACTTTATTTATCGAGTACTTTGTTATTTAAAATTATTAACACAAATGTACAAAATCCATCAATGCATTAAAGCATCTTTTTTTCTTTCATAAAATGAAAAGTGTGTGCATAAACTTTACTATATGGGGAATGTTGATTTGAAAATGTATCTATAGAGTTCAGTAATGTTTTTCACAATCTTTACAAACAATGGATGTGATGTTCTTTCTACTGTTTTCTTACACTTTTCAGATTCTTTTGATGCTCTGCGGTTTATTTCCTCGGACAAATTTCACGTCTTGTTGGTTATCTTTCTTGCAACTTGTGTTTCTTGTTTTTGCTCAGAACGCTAATATTGTATTATTTTAGGTATCAGCTCTCGCGACAATCCTCATAGAATTTATTTCATAATAGACCAAGGGCGAATACGATCCAAAACTTCCGTCTGCAATTCTTGTGTGGTGAGTCCTCGAAATATCAGTTATGTTTTATTCTTCAGAAAGTTGATCGTGCCTACTTCGAACGTATTACCGGAAAAGGGATCCGTGGGCGTTGCGCCGTGCCGACGGCTCTGCTTGTCAACACTGGTTCCCCCACTTTCCTCGTTAGATGCCATGACTACTGCACGGAATGAGCTCACCAATGCATTCCCTTCCTGCAAGGGAGAACTGCAGAACGGTACGCAAAGAATTAGTTTGTTTAGAATACTTTCTTTAACTTAATATAAACGTTTTCGGTATTATTAGGTACTTTATACTTTCATTGTATTATAATGTAGTTAGTACGTACATGAAACACTCTGAAAACGCCAAAATAATTTTTTTCTAACTTTAAATTGCTACCAGTCGATCACAACAGAACGCATTTAAATTATCATTCTCACGCACTCTTTCGTGAGAACCAACCCGACTTTTCGCGAGGCATGACGAAGTGAAATACCTGCACTCTCCAAGAAGCTTCGCTGACGTCACGACACGAATCTACACACCGTTCTGAAAACATCACACACTCACTTAGCTCAGAATCAGAGTCGAGTGAACAGTTTTGCTCTGGCCATAAGCAACGAATATTTCCATTATATAAAGGATTTTTTTTCTATGCTTTACTTAGGGGGATGACTCATTCCCTTCATTCCATGAAATGCACGCCACTGGTATAAAACTATTATCTTATTCACATATTCCGTCTTCTTCGAATACCATCATAAGAATGTCTGAGGTATCACTCAAAATACCGATTCCGATTTGGAACTGATTTCAAAAAGAAAATTAAACTAATTGTGTAAATAACACCATATTCCATCTCCTCACATCGTATATTTTACTTCTAAGATCTTCCGTTATCATTTCACTACCGGAAAGAACAAGCAGAGATAACCCAAGAGCTCTTTTACCCTACGACTCGATTTTTCATTTCAAAACGGCGTTTGTCACCTTGATAGAATTCACCTGGTTAATCCCCTTTTCCAAGTAAAATAGCCGAATCGAATTTTTAAAACGTTTTCATACTTTGGGACAAATTAGAAGTAGTGATGTAACAGAATTGCACATACTTTCTCATAGTAGAGTATTCTAATTTTTTTGGTCTGGGCCAGTTTTACAATCTTGCCCCATCTTCTTGCCAGCTGACATCTATCGCCGCCCAAAATACATTTTTTCTCATTTTTCAGCTTCTTAATGGTAGATGCGAAATATTACTTTTAGAATATTAAAGAAGAGAAACCTTCGTCCTATATAGCAATTTTCATCTGTAAATTTGGAGCAGCTCTTATGAAAATGGCGTATAAGCGTTACTGTAAATGCGAAAATGTCACTACAAAGAATAATACGATTCCTCAAAATTGGAAAGAGGCAATTGTAGTGCCGATTCTCAAGGGGGGAGACAGAAGGATTGTTAACAATTACAGCCCCATAAGTTTGACATCAGTCATATGTAAGCAGATGGAACACTTAATTGTGGAGTATATTAGGCAAGTGGAATAAAACTGACTGGGTATTTCAAATCAAAACGATTTTCGCCCTGGATATTTGTGTGAAAGTCAGACTATTGCTTTGTCAGGACATAGCAGATTCACTAGTTGAAGGGAGCAGGGTCGATGCAGTAACATTAGATTTTTCTATGGCATTTGATCTTGTTCCACATGGCCTTTTTAATTGCCAAATTGTCAGAAACTGAATTAGATCATCAAATAATCATGTGGATAAAAGAATTCCTTACGGGATGCTCTCAGTCAGAATAGGTGATAAATATTCTTTAAAAGCCGGTCACCTCTGGGGTCCCCCAAGGGAGCGTGTTAGGATCATTACTATTCTTAATGCTAATTAATGACATTGCAACTAGAATAAAATCGAAAGTTAAGACTTTTCGCCGATGATTGCATAATATATAGGGGTACTGGCTCATCTGCGGATGACAATATTTTACAGAATGATCTAAATTGTATTTGGAATTGGGCATGCACAAATAAGAAGGAATTAAATCAGGAAAAGAGTAAATCCATTTGTTTCACCAAGTCTTGCTCGAATGTACACTTCAATTATGAGTTAGGAACTAATGTTATACCACGTGTAAAAAACTAAGTATTCGGGTTTGGTCCTGCCGCAGCCCGCTAGTATGCCTACCACGGCGCCTTAGCCGCAACACTTAGCCGATCCTTATGGAAGTTAGCGAACGGACGAAGTTTCACATTGTGGCCGCAGGAACGCTGGTCGCCGACCATTCGCGAGGCCTTCGGGCCGCTTTAATACGTACGGAAATGCCCGCATTTCAGGAAATTTTAGTCACTTACGAGGCATTGCAAACTCATGTTGATATTAATACTAAATAATACTAAAGTTATATATCTCTCTCTGCAGTTTACTTTAAAAAAAAAGTGAAGTGAATACTTCAAATTAACCCTCAAATAGCACGTGTGAAATCTACTTGTTTAGAGACGCAGCAGCAATTCTTTTTGACGTATAAAATATATATTTATTCTTAATTATTTATGACAATAACCGGTATTATCAGGTGTTTATAGAGAACTATAATGCACATAAGGTCTTCAAAATTTTTAAAGACAATGGATGAAAACGAAAAAAAAACCAAAGTATTAATTTATCAGTTTTTATACCATCTATTTTCATATTTTCAAACTGTATTGATTCTTAAATCTATATCGCACGGTCAAAAAAATACAAATTCAAACTAGAAAAGTGTTTGTTGTTGAAGAAAAAAAATTGCTAAATAACTGAAGAAACTAGTGCTAAAATGGACGACGGACGCTGATATAAATAAATACTGATGTTGTTATAAATAACACCCAGAAAAATTCACTCATCAAAAAGCATTCCAGTTCACTATTGCCCTGGAAAAAACGTTATCACCAAGAGATAGAATCAGAAAGTTACTTACAACTTGTGAAATTCATATTGCCACTCTCGTTCAAGAAAAAAACATCAGAGATTTTCAAAAAGAGCTACTGAAGTACAATGTGGAAATTATTTGTAATCCTTTGCGTTGGCCACTTCTTTGATCTCATGATCCCCAATGACGTTAGTGAGAAAATGTATTGCATTTTGATTGCAAGGTGTTACAATAAGAGATACATCGAAAGCTGTATCAGACAATCATTCTCAGTACTCGAGTCGGTGTGTTCTCATTGAATGTAAACAGAAAATGTCTGTGGTATTTGTGTGTGTGTGTGTGTGTGGGATTTTTTTTTTGTTTTTTTTAAATTTGTATCGAATATTGAGAACAAACTGAAATGTTAGGTAGCCAAGGAAAAATTAAATATTTTAATATTGTTCAGAAACATTAACAATGTATGTTAATATTTATTTAGTATGTGAAGATAATTAGCATGGGTGGTTCTGGACGTGTTAAACAAATCAGTCTCATCTTTAAATAACCCTGAAGGTTATAGTTAATAGAGTAATTTATTGTGAATGATGTACTACAACTTCCAAGGTTTGTTGTGAAAAGAAATCTTCAAAAATATATTAAGCCAGCTTTGCAAAGAATCCTTGAGTGTGACGAGAGCGCAGTACATTTAATAACTGTCATTGACATAATTTGTGAACATTTTGTATTAATGATTGTGATGAACGTTGCTGCCGTTATTAATGAAGTAATGAAGAGGTCTAAATACTTGAATTCAAAACCACTAACCACCAAACTATTATTTTCGTAGTCACTAACTAGGTAGCTGATGTGGCTACCATGCTTATCTAGAACTATTAATTTTGGCTTCTCTTTGCTGGGCCTGTCATGCTCCACAAAGTGTTTAAGCACATCCAAAAATAGTTCTCTAATCATCCTTTCAGAACGGGATACTGCACCAGTTGTTCCAGAGGGAGAGTTTGCGATTATCTTCTGTTTAAAGTGCACTCTTCGGAAAATTAGAAAGGGAGGAACAGCTATCCTGAGGCACAAACAATGCTCACCAGAGTGACAAAAACCACTCTCTTTCCTGAAGTCATTTGACCAACATTTTTAGTTCCCTTATGGGCCAGAACTTTTGGATGCTTACGAACTGTAGTTAAGGCAGTTTTGTCTAAGTTATAAATGTCTTGAGGTAAAAAGTTGTGTTTGTCCAATGTTTCTTTTAAGTTATCAAAAAATAATTTGACATTGGCTTCATTAACACTGAGCTCCCAAGTTTGGTGTGCTCTGGAGCTCTACATTAGGGAGTGTCACTTCATGAATACATAGGGCCATTCTGTGCCTACTTTCTTCTATAAATCTCAGCTATCATGCGTTTTCTTTTTATTTATGTGAGCAAATTCATAGGCCAAGTGACATGCAGATTTCGCTGACAATCCATAATGGGTATCTTCAAATTTCTTCATGTAGTTTGATAATAAGGTTTCCTCATGAAAAGTAAATATTTTTTAGGTGTGATGATCCAGGATTGAAATAGCTTCATTTATGCCACTTTGACGGTCTCTTAAAATGTACCATTTGCAAAGTTGCCCATGGAATGCCGCTCTTTGCTTAAATTTCTTACACTTGGTGCATTTTTTTCTAAGACTTTTGTCACAGTCGCCTTTAAAATAGCTTCAGGGTAACTGTGACTTGTAGTCCTGATTCTTACATGAGGCATATCTGAAAAATTATGATAAAAATTTAACCCATTAGGTCCCAAATTATTTGTACTGGAATTATACTATCTTTACTGAAATTTAAAAAAAAAAATCATCATAATTGAGTGCAAGTTATGTAATTTTATCAAAATTGATTCATATTATTAATTTGGGTAGGTGTGGAGGACTGTCCTTATGAGGACGCTGGGACTTGATATGAAGTTTTCTGCAATAATAAAAATAAGTCTTCATGACAAATGTTTATGTCCACTGAATTCGAATTTTAGTGACTACTTTTTCAAATTTAAAACAAAAATGAAATAAAAGAATTAAATGTAATTACATAAGTTATAGTAATGTATCAACAAAGCAAATACCATTACACTACAAGAATATTTTCAAAAAGAACTGGATGGTAATAATTGAACAATCTTCTACTGCAAACATATTTTTGAAAATGATCTTGTACTCAGCTAAGATTGTACTACAAAAGTAATTTCAGAAAAATCTTAATACGAAAATAACTATTTTATTATATGAGTTTTTTACCAGGTTAATATGAATACCTGTTGCTAACTCTCTTTGTTTAATGCATATTCTTACTTTTAAGCCCCATATATATTGGCTATTTTATGTGCATATGTAGGCAATGTTAAGTGCATAGTTTCATGCATTTTTTTAACTTTTTTAGTGCATGAAGTTTTAGTCTATTTATATACCATTTAATATAATCTGATCCTTAAAGAAATTAACTGTGTGTTGAATAAAAGAAAAATGATGAAATGGTGTCGGAACTGTTATCTTACGATGAAAGGCAACTCACGAGTGAGCAGCCAGAATTTTCGCAATTATTTTGATGTTAGTTGTCATTTTGATGTCAGTGATCTGCATTAATATTATTAGCCTAGCGAATTCACGTAGTTTTGACAACACTGCGATTGAAACTGTTAGTTGCTCACTTCTTTGTTCAATTGGGATGTTTTCAAATAATAGATAAGATGTTAGTGGCGCAGAAAATGCAATATTTCAGTATTAAGTTGCTGTTTCCTATAACATGAGTATGTATGTGCTGTTGGAGCACCACTATTTATACGATGTTTGTGTCATTCTTTAGGTTTCTCAATTTTGAATTTTTAGACTATTTGGATTTTTGGAATCTGTGTGCTACTGATGTGCTACTGTGTGCACTGATTTAGCACGACTCCGGGTCTTTGAATTTGGATTTGGGTAACTCTCGGACTGTCGATTTCATTAAGAAATGGGTGACGTACTTCCTGGCCCACCTCGAGAGACCCCTCATACATCACCTCACTGTCATAAAACCCACGTATTTCATAACAGTAACAGAAAATAATATTGCCAAAGTGGTGGAATCTTGTGACCGTGGGAAAACAAATGGATGCTCCTTGTGTCACTAGATCAATCTTTTTTGTTTTAATTCGCAATATGAAGAATCAAAGCTTGTAAGTAATGAAAGCATTTAATAACAAATTGTTTCTCCTTTTTCTTACAACAATAATGCGTGGGAAAATAGTTATAGATTACTTTGATATGCGTGTTATAAGAGATACGATTTATAACTTTTACACTGTGCACAAAGTTCCACAATAACTAAGCCTTTGCCAGTGTTCAAGGAAAAAATTAATTGGAGATGGGACCCAAAACATTTTAAAAGCATTTGTTATGTGTCCAAAATAAAAGAGTAGTATTATTAGAGTGTGCCAATATTGACTACTGGAGATCTTGGTATCTCTTTAAAACTAGAAGGACCGAGTGTGTCAAAATGACACATTTATGACACATATTACAATGTAGTGCTTGAGTTTTAAAAGTTAGAAAACTGGTTCTTTGTAAGTGCTTTCTTTAGTACATGAACTTCATGTGCTGTTAGGCTCAATCCTGTGATTTTCATAGAATTGGAAAAAATCTTAGATATACCTAGAAGGACCGCCATGTGTCATATTGACACAATATACACTTCCAAGTCTTGATATTCAGTTTTTATATCATACTTCCGTTTCCCATTGGAAGTAGTATATCTCTGGTTTTCAGATTGATAAGACTATTGTTACCTTCTTGAAATTCGATGCATGACGATAACGATCCGTTAGAGATTGCCGGATACATCCTGTTCTTTTTGAATCCACAGTATGTGTTACAGATAACTTTCAATGTGCAAAACGTAATTGCAAGCCGTGAGTGTGTGTGTGTGTATGAAACTTTACATAATGAGTACAGAAAAAGGAATAAATACTTCTTGAACTTTACAATTTTACTAAAGAAAACAGTGAAGGTGGCAGTGACAGCAATGGAGACATTTCTGAGGAAGCAAATGACATGGGTGAGGAAATCAAGAATTCTGGTATATATTCTCGTGAAGAAGTAAAAAAAGAACAAAAATAAATATCCAATATTATCCAAAAAGTAGGAAAAGCAGCAGTCTGAACTTAGTGAGTGAGGGGAGGAGGGGCTTGAACATGATCTGCGATTCCTTTTTTCTTCTGTGTCACTGACAGAAAAGCTGAATATGAATAAAATAGGTATAATGAGAAGGAATCAGCAAGATCTGACACTTGAAAATCACACATCAAAAATATCAAGGCAGTTTTGTCATAGTGAATTTTACGACTTTGGACAAACAAAACTTCAGTCAAGCTCTCACAGATGATTATTAAAAAAAGAATACAAGTGTTCGAATCGTGAGCACATTACATGACAGCATCAGCACACAGAACTCTGGGAAAAAGAAGGCGATGTTTGTTTTTTTATTATAAAAGGATAGGCGGAGATAGATACATTGCATCCGATGGTTCGTAAATATACAGCACGCCCACGGAGGTGATGATGGCCAGTTCACATTCTATTGAAGATCCTAGATATCCCAGCAGCAAATGCTTAGATATTGTTCAAGAAAAATGCAAGAAAAACATCTACTTATAGATTGCAAATTATTCGCAAGATAGTAGATAAAGTATCGTCTGAAAATGTTAAATATTACCCTTCACTCTTGATAAAAAGCACTGTTACACCTAATTATATGAAAACGAAGCATTGCCAAAGAGAAAGCAATTATAGCAACTCCTGTATGTTGTATGAATTGAAAGTTTGTTTACAGAAAATGCTGTGAGAAACAAAATCAGCATGCCTACACTGTTTATTTTTTTTTCTTTTTACATTAATATAAACATTATATTTTCATAAACTAACAAATTATCATTAACATTTTCATTCATTGCTCAGTATCATCTCTATTATTACAAGTTCTGTAAAAGTTTCTACAATTTTGTATTTTGTAACATTAAACTTTTTGAAATATAATGTATTAAAATGTTCCAGAAATATGTCCATTTATTCATTTATTCACTTTACATTGCAGTACGTAAGAAAAATCTATAATATTAGCTTTTCATGTGCTCAGGAGATCATGTGTCAAAATGACACACAACGGTCCTTCTGGGTTGAACGAAATTCCGGTCCTTCTAGTGTTAAAATTAAATATTTCAAAGATAAAGGAAGATAATGGTTTTATTTAGATGAAGCATGGATAGACAGCAATTTGACTACTGGTAAGTGCTGGCAAAAAGAGAACTATATCCTTGGTGTTACTACATGAGGAAATTCCTCCAAGTGCCTCTTTGTTGCTCGTGTGGGTTCCCAGAATGGATTCATTAAAGAGGCAAAAACTTATTTTTCAAGTCACCTCCACACAAGGAGATTACCAAGGTGAAATGAACTTCCACTTGAAAGGTTGTTTTGTACTCAGATTTTTCCAAATATTCCTCCTGCATCCATAATTGTAAAATACAATGCCCTGTTTTACTGCTGACAAATTGACAAAGTACCATCAAGGTATGACACAAAAGGGTGAGTGCTAAGCTTTGCAAAAGCAGGGTATTCCATGCACAATGGATGCAAGGAAAACTAACATTTACACAATGATAGCAGCTAATAAACCATAACACTAAACATATGCCATCAACATGATGGCCTTAGAGAATGACGACACAGTTGTTCGACTCCCTCTGTATAATTGTGATCTGATTGAACTAGCATGGGCGGAAATAAAAAGATTGTTCCAGGACCACAATATTACTGGTGTATGTTGGCTGAACACCTTCGTGAGCATACAGACTTCTCATTTTCTTCCGTGAGTGGCTCAGATTGAAGTGGTGGTTGTGGACATGTCCAGAAACTCGAGGAAGAGTATTAAGATTATAAGTATTATAAAGACGGAAAATGGAGGTATCCAATGATGAAATTTTGATTAATACAGGAGATGGAGAAGAAGACAGCGACAATGATTTTAATTCTTTTCAGGACTTGGAATCAGATGAGAATGAATAAGATACAAAAGCATTTCTCCTCCTTTCTCAATTTCTGTTACTAGTAAAATAACTTATTATTTCTTAAGAATTTTTTAAAAATCTTGTGTTGTCTCTCATTTTTATCTAGTCCAAGAATGTCCAATCTATTATATTGAGTTTTCTGTTGAAGTTGACAGCACTGCACTGCTGTGACATAGTACCCACCTCTACCTGCACTGTGGAGTATCAAGAAAAAGTGCGCGACTAGTATCCTAACAAATGGGCCATGGACATGAACAAATCTTTCCTCTTTTCCTTGTCCTCTCCTCACCCCTTACACTTTCACTCACATGCACTACACTACCACACATGTTGGGAGACCAGTCCGGAGCATAGTGTGTGTCCAGGCTGGGGAAGTGCCAGGTTGGGGAAAACCCTCCTAGCCAAATGTGTAGGTTGGGGTTGGATCTCGACATGCAGCTGGGGATCACCACAACCTCCTGCGAAATAAAACATGCACTACACTATTGCACTTTGCACTATTACACTATTGCACAAACATGCACTTATGGGACTGATGGCCTTAATCGACACTCCTGGAATCAATCTAAAGCAGTGCATAATGTGATGAGGCTGTCATTAAAGAATATGAGGCCAATAGAGGTTTTTGTATTTATGGTTTTTAAAATTTTTATGCATCCTCCCCTCCCCCTTTTTGACAAGGCCGTTTGCATTTGGTAATGATACTGGATACCTTGTTAACATACAGACTTAAGTTAAAATATTATTTTTTTAGTAAACAAATTATTAACATTTTAGTGGTTGGAATGAGAATATATGAAATACTCTTGCTTAAATAACTCTGAGTAAATTTAAAAAGTCATATTTTGTAGGTGTGGGAAAAATCTCATCATATGCCCACAACTTTGCTATTAATTACATGCTGAGTAAAATTATAAATTTTAAAACTTGTTAAAAATCTTTTTTTTTTAAATCCACTTTTTTTACAATTCTTTCAAGGAGGAGGATTGGACCAACTTCATTTGCTGTTGTGAATAAATAGAAGAAACCCTGAAGGACTAAAACTGTTATTAGATTTTTGTTTTTCTGAAATGTTCCCCTAGAAGTGCTATTTAGTATGTGGTATTTAATGTCAGTTAATTGTGTTGTTATGACAGTAGAAGTGAGAAATTGTCAGAAATTATCTCTTGATTTTTCTCAACAATCTTGTCTACTAAAAATGTTTTTTTGTTTTCTTAGAGATGCACTCCTAAAGTTAAAAAAATCTGGTAAAATTAATGGAATAGCTTTAATAAACAAAGGAGCAATACCTGAACACTTTACACATGAAGACACATGTCCAAATCGTTACTCAGGTATATCGAGAAATGAAACTTGTGATGCCAAGAATCCTCTTGAAGTTTGGAATCCTCATGGAACAAAACTCTTGATGGAGGACTGGGGTTTTCCGATATTTTATATAAAGAAAGATATTGAGAAAATTATGAAGGTGAGTATGCAAAGTATTGAGTTGAAATCTCATTAACACTTTCCATTTTTTAAAACAAGAAAAGAAAATTAAAAGAAAAAGTTCTTGTTAAGTCAGTGAAGTGCTGTTTCTTGCAGTGTTATGATGATTACAACTCGAATGGAAGAAATAAGAAAAATGATCGCTCTTTGTGTGCTATGGAAATGACTTCATTTATGTTTGCTACTGTTGATTCTGCTACGTGTATACGGAGGAGTAAAATGGTTACAAATTTTAATCCAAGTGCGTGAGAAATTTATAGTCAAACTGAAATTAATGTCAGTGTTTTATATCCTTATTTACATTCTATTTACTTGAGAATGTTTAGAAAGTGTTAATAAGTTTTTGTTTCTTTTCCTTATTCAGTGAAATTCTGTGATCCTTTGGGTAGTCGTAATGTGTGGTCAACATTATTTCCACGATTTAAAAATGCGTCCAGTGACCAGAATGAGACAGTTTATGTGGTTGCTTCTCGAATGGATACATCATCACTTTTTGATGGGATTACTCCTGGAGCTGTCAGCCCAGTGTCTGGAATTGTTGCCCTGATGTCAACTGCACAGATACTGTCTAAAATTTTCAAGAATATCAAAGGTGAGAAGTTTCATGAAATAGAAAAATTTGGAACTCTTTTAATTCATCATAACATTTCTCTTCTTGAGAAATCTATATCTATATATCTATATCTATGCTAGTGGTAGCCTAGGTATCCATTTGTTATTATAATTATTACAGTGCCATGCCTACCACATACTCTTCATCTATCTCCCCCATATGGTGGGGGTGGGGTATGTGGGCGGGTGCGTTTCCCCCAGTATTTAAAAGGTTTCTCTATATTTGCTAAACAAGAGAGTTATAATGAAAATAGGGAAAGAAATAAAAGAAGAGGATATGAACAGCAAATGTTAAAATGGGGGCAATTTTTCATTGTGACATAAAGGGAAAATGAAAGCTCCAGGAAAAACTTGAAAATAAAGAAGGGAAAACTTCAATTCCAAGGATGTAAAACGGGTGTTTTACTGTGTTTAGAAGAATCTGATGTACATATAAGAATGTCAGGAGGCATCAGTTTTGAAATATAAGCTGCAAAGTTTTTATTTTCATGTAATTTTTCTTTTTTTTCAGAACCTCAAAATAAGAATGTATTGTTTGTTTTATTTAATGGAGAATCATTTGATTACATTGGATCAAGCCGTATGGTGTGGGATATGAGAAAAGGAAGATTTCCAACAGAGGAGGATGATGCTGTATCTGAACAACCTCCCCCACTGCATTTAGAACATCTAGAATATTTTATTGAATTGAGTCATTTGACGGATCAGTATAAAAGTAACAATGAGTCTACTCTTGTATTTCATACCACTGAAAAAAATAGAGTACGATCTCAGGTTTCGGTGAGTTTTAAAACTGAGAATTCTCTTCTCTTTTTTTTCTTTTTTCTCTTTTTTCCCCCTTTTCTCCCCAAAGTTTTCATGTCTGAATCTGCCTGATTCTCAAATAACTTGTCATCGTTTGCATTTTCCAAAATGGGGGGGGTGGGGGTGGTAAAGTCTGAAGTAGGGAAACTGAAGAATACTGTAGACTTGGCTAGTTGGATATTAGCCAACACATAGTGGCTATTTATTTATTTATTTATTGACGTCAAAAACAGTTAAAGGCTAGGGTATGTGATGTACATTTCAGGAGTACAGGAATAGAAGAAATATGATATACAGAAATCAGGCTACCGGTGGAAAGTTTTTGAAGTTAACGAGACAAGGTGTGTAGATTCATGTTCCGCTGTGCCAGTAATAAATTTCTATTTTCATAATATCATCTAATCTAATATTACCATGCTGTGTACCTAATTTGATGCTTCACTACACGTTTCTTAGTTTTGGATAATGAGGCTGTAGCCGTCGGGCTGAGTGATTTGCGTAAAACGAGCAATATAATATGAAAATTCAATTATATTGGTTAGTGAATTGGATAATTTCTGATGGTTGCCAATGGCATTCATCACAAAATACTTCTCACAATCTTAGATGACTCATACATAGGTAGTGTGCCGTGAATTGTGAGCAGTGAGGCCAATGCATACATTTGCCAGATGATGTTCAAAGTAATATGTTCATTGTCATTCTTGCTGGTTATGCAAACTAACTGGCTAATATGTGAATTGGTCATGTTTTGGATTTAGCCATAACTTGAACTTCACACTTATTGTAGATGATAAGTTGTTTGTTTATGCCTTTTTCCCCCCTCCCCTCTTTTTTTTTCTTTCTTTCTTTTGCTACCTCTTTCATTTTCATATGCTGCTTTTGTTCATTTATTTATTTAGCAAGTATACAATGTACTTTTCTGTTTCAATATTACTATGTGAGAATAAAGTGTACAAGAACAAGTCATTTACAGCAATTCCCATAGTCAAATGTTTTCTCCATTTCATTCTACGTAGATTGTTGTAGGTACATTTTGAATAATGAATAATCACATTCATTTTCCAAAAATTGAATGTGATTATTCTACCCCATATTCTTGTGAAAATATTCTATAATTAGTACATTCATTTTGATTTACTTTGTTAAATATTCCTGAAATTAACCCATGTATACACTCGTCGGGAATAATATCTCCATTTAAACATTTTTCTAACATGACTCTTACCTATTCCTTAAGACTTGAAGAGATATACTTAATTAATTCAGCTGTTAAGCCATTTAATCCTGACGAATTATAATTTTTTACAGATGTTAATATATGATTAGATAATGTTCAATCCAAATAAATTGTATGATTATTTTCAAGCAACAAATAGTGAGAAATACCATCATATTGTTTCCCATTTTCAATTTCCCAATATAACCTTCTTTTTAAACTGTAAACTATTGGCAGTTTCTAATTGTTCCAATTCACCATAAGAGAGAGGTTGTTGTTATACATTTGTTAGAGGTTGTTGTTATAAATTTTTATTGAAAAAGTTGGAGTTTTGAGAAAATGGTTGAAAATTGTTGAAAACCTGTTTTTTAAAAACCGTTTTTAAAACCCGAAAATCTTGCTTTTTCTCCAGTTTCAATTCTGTCCTGTTGTAGACAATAATACATTTTCTTTGCCTTAATTAAATCTTTTTGTTATAGACTGCATCTTTCATTACGGATATGAAAAACATTGGCATAAAAATGGGATTACAATTCAGTGAGAGAAAAGATGGCAAGCTTCCTCCTGCTTCACTGCAAACTTTCATTGCTGAGGGAGGTAGTGCACCTGTCCCAGGAGTTATTATAGCCGACTACTACAAGTCTTTTACTACAAAGTAAGTCCAAAGTCTCTCCTATTGTTAGCATGTATTAAAATAATTGAACTTAATGAAAACAATGTTGGATCTTGTGTTGTGGATAACTTCACTATCATTTACTAAACTTGATCTTGAGATCGACGCACAAGTAGGGAGACCATTTGTTCTTGTTTTCTGGGGACTGTGTCCATAATCCTTGGTGTTCACCATCATCTGTTTGTGATGATTTCCCTGGATTCGAAGTTTTTGATGGAAAAAATATTGTAATTTGCAAAATAAGAAAAGGGACAGTACCTAAAATAAATTTTCAGTACTTTTGTTTTCTGTAGAATATTTATCATATTATTGTCTCGTGAATGATGTAGTAAAAGCACAGACTTTACTTAAAAAAAGTAAAAGTTCATTTTAGAGTGTAAACTATTGACAGTTTCTACTTATTCCAATTCACCTTTCTCTCATAAGAGATTGGTTGTGGCTGTATATACAAATTTTCATTGAAAAATTTGGAGTTTTTTTGAGAAAATGTTTGAGATTCTGAAAATGTGCAAATTTGAGCTCATTATCGCAGAAAATGTCTGAGTTTTCAAGAAACTTATAAAAAATAATTGGAAGCCCTTGCGGTCACAAATGCAATAATCTATAAAATGCTTGCATTATTGATTTTAAAAATATCACATTGTAAATTTTGAAATATCAAAAGAATATATCTAGTGGTGCTACAGAATGGCACAGACTTTCCTGTTTTAGTTTTCAATTTCCTTGGATCTGGGCTAGCTATATAGAATTGCTATTTGGAATTTTTACTCTCACCAGCTGCCATCTATTGCCACTCAAAGTACATTTTTACTTTCCCGTACAGAGAGTATATAACAGAGACGGCCAGAGAGTATAAGTCAGAGACGGCAGTTACATGTTATCGGGAAGCTCCTTATTTTCTTGGAGGGGAGAAATTCAAACCCCCCTGACAGAAGCAACGAATCAGAAAGTGGCAGCCATTGTGTGCCCCAGCTAGCCAATAAGCGGCAAAAGGCGGTCTACCAATTGAAATTGAGGGCAGGCATGAACCGGGACATTTGAAATTACATTATTTAGCAATTTTTCAATATGGCGGCCATAGTTTTATACCACTAGAATGTATTTTAAGTAAAATGAATGCACAGGGCAATTTAGAAGCCAATAATTAATAGGATTTTGCATTCTAAGACAATGAAGGAACCTTTAGTGAAGGAGATGCAAAATAAAAAGTAATTTCATATACACAATATTTATTTCTAAATTATGTAAACGTACAGTACTTAGTGATACATTAAATAAACAACTTCATTCAATTTTTACAAAAACAATCCACGTAATATATATACAAATCAACTCACTTTGCTGTGGACCAAACACATGGATATTGAAAATTGCCAATATACATCTACTGACCCCTACTTCTCCAATATTGTCCTATTATCAAAACATGCCAGACATCCATGGTCATGAAATTTCACGTAATCAAAACTAACTTAATAATTTTCATTTGCATTATAATATCCACAAAAACAATTTAGTCAATCGAGTCCTCTACTACATATACAGTGAAACCCCTATTTTACGTTTTCCCGGAATTTACGTCATAAATTAGTGGTCCCGTTAAAACTTCCATATAAGCAATGTAAAATTTTCCTCGATTTTACGTTTTCCTCGATCTTACGCCTGATTTGTTAAGTCCCACTGTGTAGTAAAACCCCGATTTTAAGATTTTTTTTTTGCGCGGCAAATCTCGAATTTAGACGGACTTTCTGAAAGAAAAGGCGGCGTTGCCGATGCCTGAGGGTGATGGGGATACATATAAATGTTGTGATTTGCTATTCACTGTTGACGGAGAAGGGGACACTATCATCCAATCAGGAGCTTCGTTAAGGCGTCTCCCTCTCCACCGCGTGATAAAACGTGGAAGCGGGAATTGGAAAGCCTCTGTATGTGTTGATTAATGTTGTGAGTTGGTTGGTTGAGTAAAGTTCCGGGAATCTTAGCCACGTGTTTCATTTCGAGTGTGTTTGTCGCCAATTGCTGTTTTTCTGTTTTCTGGACGTGTTGCTTTATTGAAGAAAATGTTTTCGCACGCGAGGAAAAAACGCAAATCGTTTTCAATAGATGAAAAAATGCGTATTTTAGATGAAGTAGATGCTCACGTCGGGAAACGAGTAGACCTCGCCGCCAGAATGGGTTTAAATGTGACCACTTTAAATTCCATTGTAAAACAGCGTGAACAAATTGAGAAGTGTTTCTCGAGATGCGGCCCTTCGTTTTCGAAGTCGCGAAAATCGTTGAAAATGTCTCCAATGGAAGAATTGGAAACTACACTCGCGAGTTGGTTCAAGGAAGGGAGAACTTCGAATTTAGCCATCGATGGATCTCATTTAAGAGAAAAGGCGCTACATATAGCAACACGACTAGGAATTGAAGACTTCAAGGCGTCCAATGGCTGGCTGGACCGCTTCAAAAAGCGCCAAAATCTAATATACAAAACTATATCAGGAGAATCTGCAAGTGTAAATCCCGCCACCGTTTCGGACTGGAAACAGCAACTTCACGAGCTAACGGAGGGCTACGAAATGAAGAATATTTTCAATGCCGACGAAACTGGACTATTCTTCAATCTCCAGCCCAACAAAACCTTGGCATTTAAAGGGGACCCGTGCCATGGAGGCACCAAAGCAAAACAGAGAGTCACCGTGCTACTGGCGTGCAATGCCGACGGAAGCGAAAAATTGCCTCCTTTGGTTATCGGGAAGTTCCAGAGCCCCCGATTTTTCAAAAACATTAACCCTCCAAGGACGAGTGTGACGTATACGTCACAGCGAACAAGTTGTGGCACGTCTAATTTCCTGTCTCTGCAAGTCGATATTTCTGTGCGTGTCAGGGCATTGTAGTCGCAGAAGGGTCTGGTTCGTCAGTTCATATGGGTGTCTCCACGTAAGAAAAGACCCTAAAAATTCAACATGGCGGAGTTTCGGCACTGCCAACCTTATCGAAATGAAACGCGAAAGTGCATGAAGGATACCGACGCGGCATATTCAAATGAACGTAGTGTCCTTCAGAAATGCAGATTTGCTAAAATATAATTATTAATGTTGTTTTGACTTATAAATAGCAATAGGCGAATAGTAAAATAATTTAATTCACAATTTACTCATGAAATTGTAATTATTATTATTTTAAAATAAATATAATACATTCCATTAAATTAATTACATATAATTTTAAAATTATTTTAATTTCCAGAATTAATAAAATATTTTTGAAACTGAAGAATAAATGAAATTATAGATTATTATTTTATTACAAAACTAGCAAAAATGAAACTATGCAAAAACCAGGGGATATATAGAATAAAGATGAAATGAAATGCAATACTCATAAATAACTTTAATTTTCAAACAATATACAAAGTAGTGAAATAAAACTATTCTTCACTGAACTTAGATATTTCTGAATCCTCATGGTTTTTTGTATATAACATCAAGATATGACCACAATCAAAGCATATCAAAGGAATGAAGAAATCCATTGTACAGAAATGACAAATGCTTGAAATTTTGTGAAAATATAAGAAATCAGATATATGATTTGATATAATTTGAAGGTTCAGTAAAGAATAAACTTGTGCACCATGGGTGATCAGATTTGATGACAAATTCCAAGGAGCAGTCATTAAAATTTCTTGAACACCAATGGTCCACAGCAAATTATATTCACATCAATTATTGAATTTTTACAACAATTTTAGAGCCTAATGCCCCTGGGCTTACAAACATTACAAAACATCCCGGCATTTACCTTAAGCGATCGGGGAAAACCAGGGAAAACAAAGGAATAAGTATGCTACCATATATATAAAAAATTGAATAAAAACATAGTTAATCCTCAATTGAATTTAAAAAAATTAATATTAAAAATCAGCATTAAGAAATTTGGCTAACCGTAAAAATTAATAAACTACTTGAAAATTTTATATATATTGATAGCATACCCATCCTCCCGATCAGGATGACGACTGAAGGTCGATTTCTAGCATGCATATAGGAACATTAGCCAAAAGAATAGATTTACAATTTAACAAAAATACATAAAATAAATCAATGAAATATAAATAATATACGAATACAATAATATAATATACAAAATATCTTCTGTGAAACACAGCAACCCTGCAACATAGAAAAATTAATGCAGTATCTAATGTCCAATCCGGATAAATTCAATAAATAGGCATGTTATTGTTATAAAAACAAATATTTATTTTAATAAATTCCTTCAGCAAATAGTAATGAGCAAATAATGTTCTTGAAAAGAATTTTTAAAGAAAATTAAAAAGAACGTTACCACAAGTAATAGGAAAAACCTTATACTTAACTTTTATATTACTTGAAACTCCTGACACAAACGAAAAACCAAATTGTCCAGAATGCTAAGAACATTTGCTTCACATGAAAGTATTCAAAATATTACATGACAATAATATGTACCTAAAAACCAATAAAATTTACAAAAATTAGTAGAAACCCATTGAACATTCACTTAAAATGAAATATTACTAGCCAAAATGGAATAGTGCATCAATCATAAACATTAAGCAATACTCTCTATCAAGCCAAATAATATAATGAAATATGTACTCACTAACACCACATAACTGATTTCCATTTCAACAAACCATCGAATAAAATTATGCATATTCAGAACTCCATTATTGTATATCTGAAACCTTTAGTAAAGTAATGTACGCTTCTTTCATATTTCAAAACTTTAAAGTTTATTCATTTAAATCACTTATCTGTACTTCAACTAAATAAAAAAATCTTAAGTCTGAACAGTAATGATTATCTGTATTATGAAAATGATATAAAAGAAAATGACTAACGGTTAAACAATAGTGATGAACTAATGGTATATTAAATGGTACACTTAAATAGTTTCTTTGGTTTACTTCAGAAGGTAAAAGTTCTTTCAGGATATGACACTCATAATCAATCTATTAATTCTTACTCACTTGATTTACTTTGCAACCAGGCTCGATCAAAACAGAGACTGAAACACTGGCCGGAACAATTGACTGTAAAGTATTAATTTTAATTTAAAAACAAATAATCACCACCAACTTACAATCGTGTTAATTCAAGCTTACCTTTTCCATAGCACAGTGAGACCCAACTAGAGCACAAACTATACTTTTGTGGTTGCTGTGAGGAGGCAGGAGATTTTTCATTTCAGGGCACAACTGTAACATTGAGCACATTAGTAACAAGATTAACACATTCATTCCATTCTCATTCTTTCATACTCACTTGATTTACTTGGCAACCAGGCTCGATCCAAACAGAGTGACTGAAACACTGGCCGGAACAATTGACTGTAAAGTATTAATTTTAATTTAATAACCTGTAATCACCACCAACAAACAATCGTGTTAATTTAAGCATACATTTTCCATAGCACAGTGAGACCCAACTTGAGCACTAACTATACTTTTGTGGTTGCTGTGAGGAGGCAGGAGATTTTTCTTTTCAAGGCACAACTGTAACATTGAGCACATTAGTAACAAGATTAACACATTCATTCCATTCTCATTCTTTCATACTCACTCGATTTACTTGGCAACCAGGCTCGATCCAAACAGAGTGACAAACACTGGCCGGAACAATTGACTGTAAAGTATTAATTTTAATTTAATAACCTGTAATCACCACCAACTTACAATCGTGTCAATTCATGCTTACCTTTTCCATAGCACAGTGAGACCCAACTTGAGCACTAACTATACTTTTGTGGTTGCTGTGAGGAGGCAGGAGATTTTTCATTTCAGGGCACAACTGTAACATTGAGCACATTAGTAACAAGATTAACACATTCATTCCATTCTCATTCTTTCATACTCACTTGATTTACTTGGCAACCAGGCTCGATCCAAACAGAGTGACTGAAACACTGGCCGGAACAATTGACTGTAAAGTATTAATTTTAATTTAATAACCTGTAATCACCACCAACAAACAATCGTGTTAATTCAAGCATACATTTTCCATAGCACAGTGAGACCCAACTTGAGCACTAACTATACTTTTGTGGTTGCTGTGAGGAGGCAGGAGATTTTTCTTTTCAAGGCACAACTGTAACATTGAGCACATTAATAACAAGATTAACACATTCATTCCATTCTCATTCTTTCATACTCACTCGATTTACTTGGCAACCAGGCTCGATCCAAACAGAGTGACAAACACTGGCCGGAACAATTGACTGTAAAGTATTAATTTTAATTTAATAACCTGTAATCACCACCAACTTACAATCGTGTCAATTCATGCTTACCTTTTCCATAGCACAGTGAGACCCAACTTGAGCACTAACTATACTTTTGTGGTTGCTGTGAGGAGGCAGGAGATTTTTCATTTCAGGGCACAACTGTAACATTGAGCACATTAGTAACAAGATTAACACATTCATTCCATTCTCATTCTTTCATACTCACTTGATTTACTTGGCAACCAGGCTCGATCCAAACAGAGTGACTGAAACACTGGCCGGAACAATTGACTGTAAAGTATTAATTTTAATTTAATAACCTGTAATCACCACCAACTTACAATCGTGTTAATTCAAGCTTACCTTTTCCATAGCACAGTGAGACCCAACTAGAGCACAAACTATACTTTTGTGGTTGCTGTGAGGAGGCAGGAGATTTTTCTTTTCAAGGCACAACTGTAACATTGAGCACATTAGTAACAAGATTAACACATTCATTCCATTCTCATTCTTTCATACTCACTCGATTTACTTGGCAACCAGGCTCGATCCAAACAGAGTGACAAACACTGGCCGGAACAATTGACTGTAAAGTATTAATTTTAATTTAATAACCTGTAATCACCACCAACTTACAATCGTGTCAATTCATGCTTACCTTTTCCATAGCACAGTGAGACCCAACTTGAGCACTAACTATACTTTTGTGGTTGCTGTGAGGAGGCAGGAGATTTTTCTTTTCAAGGCACAACTGTAACATTGAGCACATTAGTAACAAGATTAACACATTCATTCCATTCTCATTCTTTCATACTCACTTGATTTACTTGGCAACCAGGCTCGATCCAAACAGAGTGACTGAAACACTGGCCGGAACAATTGACTGTAAAGAAATAGTAGTTAAATAATAACCTGCAATTACCACCAACAAACAATCGTGTTAATTCAAGCATACCTTTTCCATAGCACAGTGAGACCCAACTTGAGCACTAACTATACTTTTGTGGTTGCTATGAGGAGGCAGGAGATTTTTCATTTCAGGGCACAACTGTAACATTGAGCACATTAGTAACAAGATTATCACATTCATTCCAGTCTCATTCTTTCATACTCACTTGATTTACTTGGCAACCAGGCTCGATCCAAACAGAGTGACTGAAACACTGGCCGGAACAATTGACTGTAAAGAAATAGTAGTAATATAATAACCTGCAATCACCACAAACTTACAATCATATAAATTCAAGCATACCTTTTCCGCAGGACAGTGTGGCCCAGTTTCTCACATTAACTTATCTGTTGTGGTTGCTTTAAGGGGGCATAAGTATTTAATTCGTGGGCACATCTGTAAAATGTAACATGTAATATGTAAATATACAACACAATCACTTCTATTCCAAACTCATTAATGTGTACTAACTTGTTTCACTTTGCAACCAGGCTCGAACCAAACACACTAACTGAAACACTGGCTGGAACACTTGACTGTAATGTACGAGTAATAATATTAATTTAATTGCCTACAATTACCAGAAACTAACCATCGAGTAAATTCAAGCAATACCTTTTCCATAGCACAGTGGGGCCCTACATGTACTTCAGCGATAATGGATGGTTGCTTAAAATGTGAGGTGTTTCTGTGAGGTAAATCTCCGAAAACCCTTTCAGGACTGTCACATTGCAGATGTTCCTGGGATTGGCTCCAATGGAATTGGATCTTGTTCTTCTCCTGTGCCTTCTTCTGCTGTGTCAGTTCCACTCGCACTACTTAGATTTATTACAAGTTCTTCATAATCTTCTTCCACTGCCTCTTTTTCATAGTAGTCTTCAATAATTTTCTCTGCATGTGCCACTGAATTTTTCCACATTTCTGGGGTGACCTATGAAAACCATTACATAATTTTTAAGATTCTTGTTGTAACTATTTTTTAAAAAAATACAATTGTGTTACAATATATTTACTGTTTTTCTTATAGTGGTTTATTGAAAACATTACCTGATTTATTGCCTCATTCCACACAGCTTTTGTTCTCTCCATTCCTTGCCCTGGCCTTCCACATACAGTTTTGTTGTAGTACGCTTTTGAAATGCCCCACACATGTTCAATAGGATTGAATTTGCAATGATATGGTGGCAGTCTCAAAACTGTGTGCCCTTCTGCAGCCAACATGTCATCAACTACATACCTTTATCAACATATTGATGGTCAGTTATATATTTATCACAAGTGTTAATGTATATATTTGAACATGTTTAAGGTAATACTTTAACATTTTATTACAATGATGGAACAGAAAGGTAATTCAATATAATAATGAAATATAATATTTAATGCACAGATTTGTAACTCGTACCTTTTCATCGTTCCACAATGTTGGCTTGCCAAAGCAGCAAGTGAGATTTTATTCGCAGCATCTGGCACTCGCACTCCTCGCTGGCTCAGCCATTCCTAAAAATAATTTTCTTTGGTTACATTACTTATTTCATTTATTAAAAAATAGTTCCATCTCATTTCTGAAGCTTACAATCAATTGATCCTTTCTCCACTTTGTTGTTGGATTCCTCTCTACCTGTCTTGAATGGTATGAAGCATTGTCCATGACAATGATGCATGGTCTTAAATTGCGAATGCCAGGAATCAGTTGTTTCTTGACCCAGGATTCAAAAGTACAACTGTTCATTGCTCTGTGATAATCTTGCCCCCTTTTAAGGTCAGTAGCAAAAATCAGACCAGCACCTATAAAGTGTCACAACTCTTATACATGCCTTAGTTTGTACGAAATGTCATAAAAACTCAAAACACGTGTACCTGGTACAAAACCTTCTTTTGTTCCTGCATGAACCACAACTAGCCTCCTTCCTTCTGCTGGTCTTTTAATTATTCCTTTACTGGTGCCTGGTTGAAGCCATGAATATGTAGTTGAACCTATTGGAAAAGATATTTTTTTCTCATAATTTTTACACATAAGTAATATAACCATTTTGAAAGGTCTCTTTTACCATTCATGTAGATCCATGTCTCATCTAGGTACACTACAGTCTTTGGGTTTTCACTTCTCTTATTTTTCATGTAGTCTGCCACAAAATACAACCTCTTTACAATAATTTCATTTGTCTCACAAAGACGAATATGTGGGTCTCCTTTCCTCCATGCTAAACCCAATTCTTTAATAATTCTGTACAACGTTGTGCACGACCCTTTGAATAAGAAGATATCATGATTTTCTTTTACATACTGCCATACCTCTTCAAGTGAGAGTCTCCTGCCTGTTGCAAAATGAATTGGTCTTGGAAAGTCTTTCAAAAGTGTGTCACATACTTCATCATTCCTCTAAATACAAATTCTCTTACCATTATCAGCTTCCTGATAAATATACCTGGCAATAGCTTCTCTAGAAAAACCATCAACTGAATCTCTCGCAGGTCGTGACCGCTTCCTCTTCTTGTTCGGAGTTCTCATAGGTTTTCCTGCCTTATAATCCTTAATAATATTTGCCAAAGTTGTATAAGGTCTCTGTAATATAGTAATATACTTCAATAAAATAATTATGATTCACTCTTTTATGTATAAACAACACAATAATTATCCTTCATAACTGTTGTTATTGTACATTAGCATAAAAACATAAGAACTTTAAATAAGTTTTTATGGAAATGTACATTAACAACAGTAATAAAGGATAATAATTATGTTGTCTATTATAAAAAAGAATGAAGCTTTATGTAATAAAAACTATATAAGAAGACAACAGTACAAATCAAATTTTAAAAAATTATGATTCACATACACATGTTCATCATGAAAACATTCTGGCATGCAATAAAATGTACATAATTATTGTGAAATTAATAGCTTACCCCCACAATTAATGCCACTTTGGCAATGACACTGCTCTCAGGAAGTTGCACTTCTTTACGAGAATTTTTCTCGCTCTTATATTTATAAACGTTGAGAAGGACCTGCCTTTCACCACTCGATAATATCCACCACCTTTTCTGCTTCATTGGAGAATTGCTTCTCGAATTTGAAGACATATTTTGCAAAATGTCAATATAAAACACAATTCAAGTTCCCTTCCGAAACCAATCACGCACTGGAAACGCAAGGAAAACGATTTTGAAATAAGGAAGTGCGGGATGCTGCTCGCTTGCACAAGCTCAGTATCTCCACACAACGTGTTGCAAGGGTTCAAACGGTTGAAGTTGGCAGAAAGTTAATTTGTACGCACGTGTGCCAGTCGCCAGCCAAGGAAAAGTCCCTGACTACAATACTTCCATTACGTTGGGTATTTAAGTTGGGGTTGGCACCTACTTTTTCCAACTTAAATTGTAATCAAAAGTCCCTAAGCCAATGCAGTAAGAATGGCGGGTGATTTCCGGGAGGTTGGTATTTTTTTGTGTTCTGGGTCGTTTCTTACGTGAAATAACCCATAGTGCGATCTTGTCCGAAGAAGGCGTTATAAGAGTTTTTGACGGTGTTTAAAAATTGTGATATATTTTCGATGGACCCAGATGTTAGGTAAGTTGAATTTATAGCTTATATTGTTAGCAATTCAATTTATGTCAATGGTTTATTTATCACAGATAGTATTAAAAGTAATTAAAATGATTTAATTAATTTTATTATTGTTACGGGAAGGTGTGGAGGCGTGAAAATGTCAGTGTGACGTATACGTCACACTCGTCCTTCCCCGTAGCTTTTCACGCGTCTCCACATTTTCCACATTTTTTTCATTTTATTCCATTTCAAAGTCGAAAATTCCATTTTCATTTATCAGGAATAACGACTGTTTTAGAGACGGACTGACTGTCGCAGAGATAATTCAGTTGCTTGAAGAAGACATTCAAGGCATCGTTAGCAATGATAATGGTGATGATAATATAGAAGTAGAGGATATTTTTATTGCACCACCGCCCGCAAACGAGCTGACTGATGAAGACAGTGGTGATGAGGACACAGGAGGTCTACTGGACAATCTGTGTGGCAATCAATTGGTGAGTGAAGCCGAGGCAGTTTTGTCTAATGGAATTCGCATTGGAGGCCCGGTACACGATTTATCGGGGTATTCCACAAAAAGGGAACGTGAGTGGATAGATGGAGATCTAGTTGATTCAATAAAAGAAGATGGGATATTTCCAGAAGACTATGCCGACAAATATAAAAATATGACACCCGTTCAAATTTTTGAAATCTTTATAGATGAAGAGGTGATTTCCCTTTTCCTTATGGAGACCAAGAAATATGCTTTGTCAAAAAATGAAAGTAATATGAATGTTACGGCAGAAGAGATAAAGGCTTTTCTGGGTGTACTGATCCTTTCTGGTTATAATGTTTTGCCAGGGAAAAAAAGTTACTGGGATACCAAGCCAGACATGAAGAATATATTAGTATCTGAATGTATGCGGAGGGACAGATTTTTATTCATAGCCAAATACTTTCATGTTGCTGATAATTCTGATATTGACAATAATGACAGATTATTCAAGCTCCGCCCACTCATGAATCTTCTCAAGAAACGTTTTATTGATAACTTTCTTGAATGTGAATTTCTTGATTATGACGAATCCATGGTGAAGTACTTTGGCCCACATCCTTGCAAGCAGTTCATTCGTGGTAAACCCATAAGGTTTGGGTACAAAATATGGTGTCTGAATACATTCTACGGGTATTTGATAAATTTTGAAGTCTATCAAGGGAAAAATACACCAGTGACAAACTCTGAATATGAAAAGATTTTTGGTAAAGCCACTGCTCCCTTGATTTCATTCTTAGATGAACTGCCAGATCATAAAAGAAGTTATCCTTATCATATAATTACAGACAACTTATTCACCAGCTTCAACCTTCTCAAGCATTTGAAAGAACGCGGATACTCAGGGACTGGAACCATTAGGAAAAACAGGATTCCTAAAGATTGCCTGTTACCATCGCATGAACAAATGATGAAGATGGATCGTGGGATATTTCGAAGCACAATAGAGAAAAATGATGGAATTCTTGTTGGGAAATGGATGGACAATAATGTGGTTGCTGTTGCATCAAATTCGCTCGGAGAATCTCCAATCAAGCATGTTAAGAGATATTCTTCGAAAGAAAAAAAACATATAAATGTCCCTCAACCAGCTATTATTACCACATACAACAGAAACATGGGTGGTACAGATCGAATGGATCAAGACATCAATCAGTACCGTATATCAATCAGAGGGAAGAAATGGTACTGGGCAATACTGACATGGCTTATAGATGCAGCTATAAATAATGCTTGGCTGATTTTCAAGAAGACTGGAAAAAATATCACTAAGCTGGAATTCAGAAGAGAGATTGCTATCACATACCTCACGAGATACAAAACACCTGTCAAATCTGTGGGTCCAACAGCTCTGTCGTCGAACAGGTCAACGCGAGTTTTAGACGACATTCGCTATGACAGAGCTGACCATCTACTTGGGGAAGTTGAAAATAAAAAGAGAAGAAGGTGTGCTAATGATGGATGCAAAAGTGTCGTTGCTTCAATGTGCACAAAATGTGACGTAGGTTTATGCTTGAAATGCAATGTACCATTTCATACAAAAAAATGAACACTATTTTTCTGCTGTGTAAGAAGTGTAATATGTTTACTAATGATATTGTAGTCATTGACTAGTCATTTAACCGTATGCTTCGAAAATAAATGCTTTCCTCGTTAAATATTTTCTCTCTTTCAACCCAGCACAGTTATCACCCCCAAAGGACGAGTGTGACGTATACGTCACACCCTCCCACGCCTCGCTGAATCATAGAATATTTTTTTCAATATTTTTTGGAGATTAAACTAAAGTAGTTAAATTAAAAAATGTAACGAAGTTTAATTTTTTTGATAAAAAATAATTTTCGTCCTTGGAGGGTTAAAAGCCTTCTGACAAAATATAAAGCAAATCAAAAAGCCTGGATGACTGGAAGAATTTTTGAAGAGTTTCTAGTACAATTAGATAGGCAGATGGGGGCCAAGAATCGAAAAATTGTACTTTTTATTGACCAGTGTGCTGCTCATCCAAAAGAAGTAAGTGGGCTGCGAAATGTTGAAGTAATATTTTTTCCACCAAACTGCACCAGCCAGCTACAGCCACTGGACATGGGTATCATCCATTCGTTTAAGTGCCATTATAGGAAGCAGCTTATAAGAAAAGCTGTTGCAATGATAGATGGTGGGATACTTGAAGATGTGTCAGAAATGAAATTGAACATGCTTCAAGCATTACATTTTGTTGCGGAAGCTTGGAGACAAATATCTCCTGAAACAGTGCAAAATTGTTTCAAAAATTGTGGATTTCAATTTGAAAAAGAAATGGAAAACATTGATCTCCCAATTTTAACACCACATGAAAAGGAAGACTGGCTTTCATTGAAGCCCTGTGACTGTGACTTTCAAGATTATGTGAGGGTGGACAATGACCTAACAACCTGTGAGGTTCAGTCTATTGACCAGATATTTGATCAAGAATCTCCCGCTACAGGAAATGAAATGTCTGAAGTTGCCGATGAGGAAGAGGAAGACGAGGAAAAGATTATCTTCATGCAAGCTGTTAGAGGACTTGAATCAGCAAGGAAATATTTTCAACAGTTTCATGTAGAAGAAAGTGTGTTGATTTCATGCAGTGACATTGAAAACAAACTCTATGCTGTAAAACAGCATGGAAACACAAAGCAAATGTCCATTTTAGATTGGGTGAAAAAGTGATTGTTTGCAGTTCTTCCCTTTAATGTATTATTCAGTTTTAATGTTATTTATTATTTTTAGAATGTGTTTTGTTTTGTTTTTTTAGAATTTTTTGTTTTTATAATTTTATGTATTTTAAAAAGTTTTGTAGGAGTTTAGAGTTTTGTGTATTTTTTGAATTTTGTGTATTTTTTAAATTTTGTGGGCTTTTGGAATTTTATGGACTTTAGAATTGAGTTTCCAAAATGTAAATAGTGTTCTGGAATAAAATCTGTGCAGAAAAATCATTTCCTCGATTTTACATTTTTTTGTACCAGTCCCTGGAATGGCGTAAAATAGGGGTTTCACTGTATTAAGCTACACAATATATACAGTTGTGTGCTTAAAATTATTGACATTAAATAAATTTACTATAATCGATATTATATAGGTTTACAAAAATTACTATATTATTGATATAAAATAAGTTAATGATGCACAAATTAAAACAGATATGAATCTTAAATAAGTCTGTTATAGCTCTTGAATTAACAAATGCTTAATTAAAAATGTGTATATTCCAATATATGAATATTTCTGTTATTTGCAATAAGGGGATGTACACTGGCCAATGTGAAACTCATGTTACTCATAATAACACAGCTGTGAAACAATCATATTGAATTAAATTACTTTCAGTACATATGCACGTGAAAATTGAAATATTAAAAATCTAAATATGTATTGAAAATTGGATACATTTCCCACTAACAATACCATAGTTATACTAAGAGCCATCAAGAAGTCAACCAGCGGAGAAAAATTACCCTCTTAGCGGATTAAAAATTAACAGCTCCACAAATGAAACTTATCCTCCAAAATGCCATTTATTCAGATTCATATGCATTACATGTTTGCACATATTACATTCTTGTTCAACAACATTGTGTAAAATGCAAAAATCAGAATATTTACCACACTTACCACCTTCAACTACCATTGATATGTATCACCTGTATGTAAGAGAACTAACCATGCCCATTTTGGATGTTTTCTTATTATTTACATTACTATTTCATATTTAGCCTATTGTTTCAAATACCAACATCATTGGAGTCCAGGAACTTGAATGTACTAAATTATTGTGAAAATTTACAGGAAAAAATTAATCTTTAAACCTCTTTTTTTTTCTTCTTTCTTTGCAAAAGCAATATTGGATATTAAAGCATGACACAAGAAACAAGTGGCATCGAGTACAAAAGCCAGCAAAAGGCATCGAGTACAAAAATTTTACTGAATCTATTTCAACTTGAGTTGTCTCAGAAAACAGTTTTGGGTAATAGGTTTCACTTGTATTAAAGTATTTCAGATAATATTTTGATGTCCAAAAGAACTGCAAGCTACGATGTATGGCAGATGAAAATCCGAAGATAGATCATTTACCAAAAATTACTTAATATTTGTAACAGGTATTGAATAGGTCTTCAATTAAGAAAAGATTTTCACTATTGTCTGTTCAGTCATGTGAGCAATTTTTTGATACACCTTGATGCCAAACTAAATTGAGGGACATTACTAATGATTAATTTGTACAAATGATTCTCATTTTTCAAACATTGGCTAACTTGTACTTGTGCCATTATACTCTCTATTACTCTGTCATCCCACAGAGAATGCTCACATATAAATGTATTGTTAATGTAATAACATATAAATGTAATGTAAATGCAAGAAAAGTACACTCTTTCAAACTTCCTTTTCAAAAAATATTTATATGCATAACTTTGTGACAATTTAGTCTGTTGCAGTCTTAATTAAGAACATTTTGAAAGAAAACGACACTGGCTCTTTGAAATTCTGAATTTAAGGCATATTGATCCCCGACTTAATTCACACATACATATTCCCATCTTTTTCACATGATTTGTATCAATTATTATAACATTCTTTTTAGCAACAGTATTGGAACAATGCAAAATTATCATATCATTTGTGAAAATAATCCATAACCTCCAACTACATGCACTGAACTTACCCTTTGACGCTCAAACTCCAGCACACGTGGTTGGTGGAAGAATACATTTCTGTGATACTAACTAGTTTTAAAACATGTCAATACTTCCTGAACAGACAATTATTGATCAGAACGGTCCATGAGCAACAATGGAGATACTTTGGCATATCACTTAAAATCCAAAATTACCACACAGTAATACTAAGAGATTACCAAAATTGTTACATTATACATTGATACAATTATTATACTTGTATCATTGCTGGAATGAATTCCACTTCTAGCATGTCGTGCACTCTCTTTTCCTGCAGATAGGGAGCGGTCTGTAATATAAAAATAGGTGTTATTGAAATTCAAGATATGTAGTGCTATCTCATCTTCATAAATCGAGGTTTCTGTACTCACCAGGTCATGAATGAATGGTAGCTGCAATATGTAGGACAGGTCCTGCAAATCGAATAGAGACAATTGATTGTGCAGAACAAATTTTAAAGCTGTCTTATTACTCCATATCAAAATAGATCAATGTATGTCACTTACGCTTGTTTGCTGGCATGCTCTAAATTCCCTAAGCGCTCCATTGGGCACCTCAGGCGTAGTCAGCACTCCTCACGGCTGTTTTTTTGTCAACATTTCTGACAAGACGTGCTCCATGCACACATACCTTCTTCTTGTTAATGTCCTCTATGGACCAGAAGTTAGCGTAAGGTCCTAATGGCCATCAGCTATTTCATAAACCTATAATAATATTTGTAATATATAAATTGCTACGTGAAACAAATATTCAATTTAATGTTATTACAAACAAAAATAATGACTTTATAAAAAAATGACGGAAATAATATTACAGTAATAATAGTAAATAATAATCCTAATATGAAAACATTCTAAACACGAATCATGCAAAACATGAATATCACTTCGTAATTTCTGGAATACTATAACTCTTGTATTTTCCGTGTCTCCCACTCGATTATTATGGCATTTGGGAACAGAACAACGCCGAAGATTCGGCATATTCCTTCAAAATCTGTTCGAAAATTATTTATTTATTTACGTCAAAAAACAGTTAAAAACTGCGTATGACGAGCTATGGGGAGAAGTGAATTTTGTGCACGTTTTCATAATTCTGTGGTTTCTATCCTAAACGATATTTTAGTCGAATTTTGAATACAGAAAAGAGAGGGTTTTTTTTTCGAGTTTTGTTGACAAAATATTCGCTCCTATGTAATAAAATATATTTTCAAAGGTAAATTAGCTATAAATTCCTGCCCTGAACACTCATGTTCTTCATGAAAGAATAATACTTTTTGCCGCGATAATATGAAAAACGATAATTTGAATAACTATATTTCCCACTGAAATTCAGAAGACGTGCACAAATAATGAACTTACATTTATGTCCAGAAGCAAAACAAGGGACCATCTCAGCATTTGCTCAAGGATCAGGGAAACTGGACGAAAAACCTGATCGAGATGGGGGCCATCAACCCAGAAACTTTAAAATAGGAACACCATCACGCAACGTTGAACCACAGCAGCACCGAGAGACGGTTATACCATATCGTCGTTATTTCAAACGAATTTCAAATCTTGGGGGGACTTCGAGCATTCGCTCACTATTCTCGTCAGACGGCAGCACATTTGGAAAGCACACTTTCAATTGTTTTTTGTTTTTAGTAAGCAAAAGACGCTATAGGTGGCGCGACAGGATGGGGCACAATGGCGGACCTACCCATAATTCCCTCTGCCCCCACCACTTATACTCTGTCCCCCACCACAACGCTCAAATAAGGCAGCTTCCCAACGCAACCAGTGACGGACCCCTGGAGACGGCACTTAATGTATATTGGCCAGCTCTTATTTGACCTGGTGGGGGGAACCGACTGAGAGAGTAGGGGACGCCGCCATTCCCGGGCCCCAATAGCATTGAAGCTTCAAAAATATGCCGGGAATACGAATCAGCCAATCACGACGACCCATTCAAAACGAGTAGCGAAGACGACCCCGGTGTCAGAGTACAGCCCGGTTTCACTTCCAATATTATTTATATTGACTTTTGAATTTATTTATAAGTACATATGATTTGCAGATGAATTAAGAACAAAATATTTTTTAACACGATTACACGATTTAGGGAAAGAAAGGCAGGCAGGGAAAGAAATCTAGAATAAACATGCAAAATAAACGAAAGTGATTTCACATTTTAATATTTATTTTCGAATTAAACATGGAATAATACAAAGACATAATACAAAGGCACAATACAAGTACATCCAAAAATTGTGAAATATCACTAATTCAACTTTCTGTTGGCTCCCTACATACATATTTAAACCCTGACAACCTATTCAGAAAGAAATTATAAAAAGCAGCAAAAACATAGGCATACAGCGATGACAAATAAAAAAAACACACAGATATATGGATATTGCAATAAGCGTAAAGTGAGTTGCGATGTGAAATGTATAAAATGCACCGTTACCAAACAGTAAGAGTTGAAGATAGGAAAATGATCGATGAAGATACGAAAGTGATCGACGTGAACTTTTCTAGTTACAACATACAAACATAGATAATCTCAAAACCCTTTGGCCCAAGATTCAAAGCACTGAAATGAATCAACATACTAAGATTTGTAAATACAAAACGTGTAGATTGAATTCATATAATGTCAATACATTGATATGTAGTAAATATATATATTCTTGTGTATTTGCCCACTTGTTACAGTGCAAGCTCTTTTATTTATATGGAATGATATACATAATATTATCATAAATATGTACTAATACTGTTCAACTATGACCTACAATGCACACGAAAGTTTTTAGTGAAATAATGTCTTAACCCATTTCTTCCCAACGTTGCGAAAACGCAACGCAATGTTCACCATTTTAGTTTGAAGTTTCTTTCATTGAAATAATTTGTAAATTTTTATTCCATTTGTCTTATTGTTAATAAGCTTTATAATATTTTTTATTTGATAAATATATTTTATTCATATATATTTATAATTTTTCTTCCGACAATGCGCGTGCCTCATTGTGACGTCTCTACAATATCTATTTTTTGTGATTAAAACTTGTGACGTATTCGACTTCTTGTCATCAAAATGTAAAATATAATACCTATAAACAATATTGTAAACGTTTCAAGAGAATGCGATTCACAAAATAGCTTCCGTAGCCTAATAAATATTACGTTGCGTTTTCGCAACGTTGGCAGTTTTCTGACCACTGTGACGTGTCTTACCGCTGGCTTACCCTGGCGGCGCCTGCGCACCCTTTCTACTTCCTGGCTCAGCCTAAACCCATCTTAGACACGCCCCCTTCCTGCTCACCCTAATGGTCTGTCTATTTGTGGCTTCCATAGACAAAGGCACATCCTGTCTTTTATGTATGCAAGCATCATTCTGCCACAGCTCTAAGAATCAGTTTGGTGAATTCTTTCGTAGTGATCGTGCAGTGTGAAATTTGTTAGTTTATCAAGTGTAAGAAGAAAGTTCAAAGAAATATTCATTTTTTGGGATTGGTGGTTGTTTCTAAGAACTACAGTACGGAGAGGTAAGTGTACACTGTATGTACGTAAATGAATATTACAATTTGCTTAGTTACTTTTATTTTATAGATGCCTTCTTCTTCCAGAAATGAACTTTGATCGGACAATCTGTCGCACAGCTGACGAAATACTTGCTGTAATAGATGAACTGGACACTACAGAACAAATTGATGCTGTAATTATCCCTCCTCAAGTTGATCTTCTCACTGATGAGGAGGACATAAATGACGGCGAAATGATAATCAATGATGGAGGGGAAAATCTGTCGTCAGATATAGTTGGAACATTTGAAATTCACTCTCAACCAACATCGTCAGAGAAAAACTTGACACCACAAGAATCAAGACTTACATCTTCAGAGCGTCCAAGAAAAAAGAAAAATATAGGAGTGAAATGGGAAAGAATCACCCCTTTGTTCACCAGACATCCATCATCTTCCGAAGAAAAGTGTGTTGAGGACATCAAAAATGAATACGGCAGCTACTCACCAATTGAAATGTTTGATCTTTTCTTTGACGATTAATTTTTATCACAAATTATTGATTTCTCAATTAAATATGCTCAAAGTAAGAACAATCATAATTTTATATTGACGAGAAGTGATTTGAGAAAATTTATAGGAATTCTGATTTTAAGCGGTTATCATTCACTCCCGCAAACAAAACATTATTGGAGTAAGGATTCTGATAAAGGAGTTCCGATTGTGCGTGAAACAATGTCGCGTAACAGATTGAAGAAATAAAAAAATATATACACCTTTCGGACAACAAGAATTTAGATAAAGAAGATAAATTTGCAAAATTGCAGCCTTTCTTTGATGAACTGAACAAAAGATGTTTGCAATTTGGTGTGTTTGGCCAAAAATTGTCAATTGATGAGCAAATGCTACCGTACTTCGAGCGTCACTCGGCTAAAATATTTATAAGGGGTAAGACAGTGAGATTCGGCTTCAAATGGTGGTGTATCGCATCATCAACAGGATTCTTGTATCAATTCGATGCTTATGGTGGAGCATCAAAGACGAAAAGTGAGTGCTTGAGCTTAGGTGAAAGAGTTGTTTGCAATTTGACCAAAATTGTTAAAAACCCAGAATGTCATTTGCTGTTCTTCGACAACTTCTTTACTAGCCACTCTCTCCTCGTCATGTTATCAGAAATGGGATTTTTTGCCACTGGAGCTCTGAGAGAAAACAGGACATCAAACTGCCCACTTCGAACATCTAAAGAAATGGCTAAAGGTCAAAGGTCAAAGAAATGGCAAAGGTCAATTTGACTATGTTATGGATAAGCAAAATGAGATCTTCATTGTTAGGTGGCATGACAATTCTGTTGTCACAGTGGGAACAAACTTTGGGACTCTAGAGCCACTTGTCAGCACAAAACGGTGGAACCGAAAAGAAAAAGAACACAACAATGTTCGACAACCCCATGAATACAATCAAGCAATGGGTGGAGTCGACTCACATGACAATGCTGTGGCGAATTATAGAATACGCATCAGAGGTAAGAAATGGTGATGGTCTCTGTTTACCAATGGTGTAGACAGTGCAGTTGTGAATGCCTGGAAAATTTACAAACTAGCAACGGAAAATTCTCAAGTCAGATTGATTTCAGATCTGAAGTAGTGCTTTCTCTTCTCCGAAGAGAGGAGGCCAATGAAAATCTGGTCACTGTAGGAACGTCTGGCACACAAAATTGCTTCTTGGAACACAGCAGTAAGAACATTTTACCTGAGGCTGTGAAGAAAGACCGGGTTGATCACCTAATTATTCGTGACGAAAAGAAGGCACGCAGAAGATGTAGAGTTTGCAAGAGTCAGACAGTTTTTAAATGTAAAAAATGTCAAGTACCGTTGCATTACAAACTGTTTTTCACATTTTCATGCATAAATTCATATTTTTTTGGTTATAATAATAAAATTAGTGTAAAAACATTGTGAAAAATAAAATTGGTTCTTAAAAAAGAGGTATATACTGTTTCTTTCCGGAAAACTCCCAACGTTGAGTTTTCGCAATGCTCCATCCCGCTTAGCCCAAGAACAAAAAAAATATTAGAAGACAGGTTTTTGCAATCTTTGTGGCATATATTAACAATAATAAGGTGAAATTTTAAAAATAAGTTAGGTATTTCAATGCTTGGGAAGAAATGGGTTAATCAAATGCTTCCGTTGCATAACTAGGATGGACAAATACTGTAGCTAGCAAATTTTATACATTTGTGTGGCTGAAAACAAGTTCTTTAATCTTTTTCACACAATTGACCATTTACAAATCTGCGAATTACCGAGCATTGTTTCAAACATTCCAATATGGATCTGTGCCTTTTGTTCTAATATTGCTTAGTTCTGGTAAAAAACCCATCCAACATGAGAGGAAAAACTGGAGACAAACTTGAATAATATTTTGTGGAGTTAATTCTGTAAGTTCTATAAAATTAGATAAACCATGTACATTTGAACTTAATGTCTTTCTAATCTTTCATGAACAATTTTAAAAGAATATGAAATACATTGCAAATAAAATGTAGACGGGCTGGGCAGTATTTAAATACATGTATTTTAAATACATAAAATAGGTGTATTTAAAAAGAAATACTTAAAATACTTCAAAAATACATGAAGATAATGAGGATAGTTTCTTTTTGTTTGATTTGGCTAGTGAATGGACCTCATTAAAAATACATAAACGCTCTTTTAAGCTGTAGAACTTGAGTTCTCTTCATTTTTAAATGATAAATTAAATTATTAAACGTGATGGACAATATCAGACAATAATACAACATTTATTCTGTATAACACTAGTTTATGTTCATCAGCGCCATTCAACAACTGTTTTCCTGTGCAGGCATTCACAAAGTAAGGGTTTGCTTATGCTTATTTGCGATGTAAATGAAACAGGACCAATGACTTAAGCTCACTAACTGAGAATTCACTGTATCCAAGTTCACTATAAACAGAGTAGGCTAATTACTAGGGGGTGGGTTTGAACAAAATGTAACCTTTTCACTTTAGACCAGTACCTTTTAGTATAGACATTCATTTTATGTTATAACTAGAACTGGGTAGCTTATGCAAACTTTTAGCCCTGAAATATGCATACAAATATGCCACAAAAATGTTTGGTCATTAAAAGATATTTAACGAGATTACATATTTTTGCCACCCAGAGACAGAGAATATGCAAATTAAAAACAAAGTATCTACTAATTGTATGTACTAACATATTGGAAGCTACACGAAAGTTAATGCTTTGTATTAATACAAATTTTTGACTTGGAAATTGATGGTTTTGTGTTACTTTAGAGAAGTCGAACAATATGAAAAAACATTCATTTATATGCCAAAAAGCTCTGAAAACACGAAGTATGCTGTACATGCAAATAATTTCTTACCTTATTTCCAGTATTTCCTGAAACATACATTTTAAAATTTCAGGAAAATATGACCATTAACAAAAAACTTGTAATTGCATTAACTTCCCAGCTCTTGTTATAACAAAAGGAAATGACATGATTTTTATATGCCCTTTTTTGCATTTTTCATCGATTTTGA